>OMKY01255896.1:15445-28799 GCA_900302395.1 Bregmaceros cantori
GGGGGGGGGGGGGGGGGCACTCTCCAAAGTGAATCCACTCTGATTGTTAGAATCTGTCCAGTTTGACCCCTAGCGGCAAGGAACAGCACAGCAAGGTTTGACAAGGTTGATTGAAGGGAATGGAAGCTGGGCTGGACGATGGCAGGCATAGGCGTGGACTGGACTGGGCTAGACCGGGTTGGACAGGGACTGGGCTGGACGGAACAGAACGGGAATCGACTGACCAAACAGGACGGGACCAGGTGGGACTAGCTGGCAGGAGGGAACCGGGGGGAGCAGGACGGGCGTGCGGTGAACTGAGGAATAAAGTAAATAAATGTTCAGGGAAGCAATAAACTAAACTGGAACAAAACAAAGAGGAAACTAGAAATAACTGGTACTAGGAACTGAGCAAGAGACTTAGCAATCTATACATTACACTAGCTTGTTGAGTGGAAGGTCTGGCGCCGTGTGCTCTGTCTGCCCCTCCTATATAGGCTGCCAGCAGATGAGGGGAGTGGCTGTGGGCAATCAGCAGGCACCCGGGAGACAGGGACAGAGGGAGTGGTAGAGAGTGGGGGAACAGAGAGAGAGAGAGAGAGAGAGAGAGAGAGAGCTGCTGCCGCCTGCTGGTGCAGGCTGATCCTTAACACTGATAAAGTGTCAATCCCAAAAACGATCAATTTATAAAGGAACCATTTTTTGGATTCAAACTTTACATCACAGCAAATGATAGGGCAAAATTCAAATTCGGAATCAGAATCACTTTTATTGCCAGGTCGTGCATAAAACACACTGGAAGTTGACTTCGGACATTTGGTTCACACCCTGGTACAGTAAATATAACAGTTATGGAAGTAAAATGTAATAATATAAATTAAAAATTTAATAAGACTGTGAAAAATACTGCAGTAAAAATAACAACATAATAGAAAGAAAAAAAAAGAAAAAATATACAGTATAAATACAGAAGTGTACTGTAAAAAATATAACATAACATAATATTACATAGTCAAAAGTAATATAATAATAATAAAATAAGATATGATATCACATGACATTGTAAGAATATGAAAAGCTCACGAGAGCAGCAGAAACCACTACAGTGCGACGTGTGAGGTTGGTGTTACATTTGTCTATAAAACTATAAATTAGTAGATTATCAAATTCAGTTTTTGAGGCTTTCAGGGGGTCTTATGGGTTAATGTTTATATGTATGTATGTATGTATGCTCATGCAAACCACTTAAATCTTTTAAATATCCAGTAGGGCTGCAACTAACGATTATTTTGATCATCGATTAATCTACTAATTATTCCTTTAAAATTGGAATGATTTTTATGATTATGATTATTATAAATAAGCAATATTGACCTTGCAAACTTTTGTTTGCAAATATGTGCAGTCATTGCAATATTGATTCCAGTTTGTAGTTATGTCCATGGAAATAAATCAATCACATGCACGAATAAAAACGGGACGCGATCTTCCCCCTCATTTATTGAGATAGAGAGATGGCGTCATTGGTTGAACTGGTCGATGTGACCCGTCGACCCATTCTCATGTGATGTGATGTGTGTGTGTAGGTGGCCATTCAGCTCAACGACACACACCCTGCCCTGGCTATACCTGAGCTGATGAGAGTGTTGGTTGATGAAGAGAAGCTGGGCTGGGATATGGTGAGTCACTGCGATCAACATTAGCAGTCACCTTTTAGGGGTACATTGGTCTTGGACAGTACGGGAGGCTGCCACAATAATTAGGGACGAGCGATCACGTGACTTGTGTTCGAGTCCGCTTCCAAACGCATCGCATTGGTTGCGGAGGAGCTCATTATACGTAGTAGGAGCGGCCTCGCATGTCAACAGCTGCTCCCAGTTTGCATGTCGACCGGCGCGGCTGCGCACTCCAGCACGTTCCATTAAGCTACAAGTTGGACCCTCCGATGCGGCCACCCATTGGTCCATACGTGGTCATGTGGTTCTACACGCAGCGCTATGTTCAATCTCGGACGCACCAACTCGAACGCAACATTGAAATACTCATTTGACAAATAGTTTAGGTAACTTGAATGGAATCCTGAATGGAAATGTAGCGAACACACCTTCGTCCCACCCGGAATGCAGTCGATGGTCAGTTTATTCTCGTCCAACAGCAGCCATGAAGACGGCGTCTTTTCGTCTCGTCGGATTGCGGTAATTGAGACATGTCGGCTTTCGGCAGTGCTTGCGCACCGTGCACGTGCAGGAATGTAAACAATGGCACATGTATCCAAGCAACTCCGCCCGACTGGAGGAGTCGGGCAGATTTTTGGAAGCGGTGTGACATCACAATCTCGTTCCCCATACGACAAAACCAAAAGAGCTCACAAACAACCATTTCACTACATTGTTATCATCATCATCAATCCCGTAGTCTGTTTGACCATTCGGGCGCCACTGAAGACTGCAAACAGCTCTCTCCTTCTCTCTCTGTCCACGGCCACTCGCATGGTGTCACTCAGCCTGTCCCTTGTGCACCTTATCTTCCCATCGCTTTCTCTGTCTTCCTCTTGATATTTTGATCACACACACAGCAAAATTGATTTTAAAATCATATCTATACACTGGCAATGTGCCTTCAAATTTTCTCTCTCTCCCCGTTGGGAAATGTAGTTGACATGTTCGCCGGTGGGAATACAGTCTATGGGTCAATCGCAATTGCGCTACTCGAGAAAAAGAGAGATGGCGTCATTGGTTGAACTGGGCAACTGTGACGAGTTGACGATGTGACCCGTCGACCCATTCTCATGTGATGTGATGTGTGTGTGTAGGTGGCCATTCAGCTGAACGACACACCCTGCCTTCAAATTTTCTCTCTCTCCCCGCTGGGAAATGTAGTTGACATGTTCGCCGGTGGGAATACAGTCTATGGGTCAATCGCAATCGCGCTACTCGAGCACTTGCATTGATAATGGGTTACACATACTGCTAGCACTAAAAGTACTATTTTTTTTTAACCACTACGGTCTGCACTCTCCGAGTGCTTCTTGTATATGGAGTGTATTCATCCACTGTTTATGTCAGGCATGGCATTGGCTGAATTCCTGTATGAATTCCCAGTTTCATTATGAAGGACGTTTATGATCTCAATGTAGGCCACATTAATTCAAATTGAGAATTCAGACGTGTCCCTGTGCGCTCTAACTCTATATATAGGGCCTTTTTAAGACATGGCATCTATATCATGTGATGTAACCATAGCGACACAAATATCCACTCAATTAATCTTGCGTGAACACGGGACAAAGCATCAGTGTGACTGTGCACAGAAATGTGCACAGTGTGTCCGTTTGTGTGTTTGCTGTATTTTACTTTTTCCTTATTCCATTTTTTGCTCTTAGCCTTTTGCCTTGAAGGGATAGTATTTTTCATGGCTTTGAGACAATATTTTTTCCCAATCGGTTCGTTCCGAACAGAAACAGAATTATAACGTTTCTGGTTATGAGGTCCACCAATAAATTGACGTTCCCGGAACGGTTATAAAATATATGTCAAGGTGAACCCACAACAACTCGCTACAGAGAGCCGCTGCTGGTAGCGCTCTACAGCCGAGATCTCGTTACGTGTCGGGGCGAACCCACAGCCACATGCCCCAGAGAGTCCTGTGACGATTCAGACTTCACTACTGCATCTTAAATTGTATAAATACTCTCTTTTTATTTTTGTTATCCCAAAGTGCACTCCTTTGAGAAACGAAATTAAACTGGTATTATCGATGACCATTATTTTTAAATAAGTGTTCCTGTTCCACAGCATAAAAAAATAACTTTTCTGTTCCCTGGAAAATACAAAAAGTTCTTGGTTTTCGTTTTCGTTCCTTGAACCGGTTCAAAGCCCTGGTATTTTTACTACTTCTTGAGTTTCCTAATAGACGAGTATACACGCTAAATACAGTGGGCTGACATTTTTGAAAATTCGACTTGAAGTTACTCACTCGGTGTGTTCACATGTTCTTCTGGGCCAATGGAATGGCTGTATTCAATCGTATATCCGACCAAAATTAGTAAATGAAACGGGCTGTGCAGATTGTTGAATCATGTGTTTGTGGGGCACAGATCCACACCAGAACATTTAGGTGTGGAATAGCACAGCGCAAGTTCCCACCATCCTTTTTAAATAATGCAATAGGTGTGTGCTGTCCCATTAAATAGACAAAATAAGTCAGAACACAGTGACATAGCGGTACCGAAAGTCATATTCAGCCTAGAATTATTTAAGGAACTAGCCACCGAACTCGTCTATACTCCTGAAAATACAGTCCACAAATTCTACAATTTCTCTACTTTCTGGGATTTATTCTATTTTATTAGAAAGTGTATTTTTTTTACCCCATATAGTGCACTCACTTATAGTGCACTCAACAGCAACGGCCGAAATTTCGGACACTAGAGTTAGCACTGTCAAAATTATTATACTTACTTACTTACTTATGGAAATGTTAACTACAAAATTATTATAACATGTAATTTATAAAAAATATAATTATAAAATTCAGTCGGTCGTTAATTACTCCGGCCGTGCCATTTTTTTTTTTTAAGTTTAGGCCATTTTTAAAACGTCTAGCATTATGGGTTATATTGCTCCGTCTAGGGTACATCCGTTGCTGTGAAAGTGCATTTTTTTTTTTACTGTTTGAATGGCAGCAAACAATTTTATGTAGCTAATGTGTGTCTTTGTGTGCATGTGTAGGCGTGGGACATCTGTGTGCGGACTTGCGCGTACACCAATCACACGGTGCTGCCGGAAGCGTTGGAGCGCTGGCCCGTCGACCTGTTTGCACACCTCCTCCCAAGACACCTGGAAATCGTCTACGAAATCAACCGGCGCCACATGGACGTAAGATCAATCACCTGTTATGATTTGTGGTTGCTAGAACCGCAAGATATTAGTCTTATCATGTTTACCCAACGAGTCATGGTTTACCAAATACACATTTGATCATTTACCCAAATCATCAAAGAGAAGGTCATCTCCCCAGGTTCTCCAATGAGCAGACAGTGTGGATGTATTCACCAGGATTTATTCAGGATACTTCAGGACAATTAAATTGGGACAAACAGTTACCGAATCGGACCCCATCGTCCCCCACGGCTGCATCCGAGACTGGGTTGCTCACTTGCCCGTTCCGCTACTTCCATCGTCTTTTGGCCCAACCCCTTTTTGGGGTTATCAAATGAAATGACTAGTCACGTAGCCCATGCATATAATAACACTAGCAGGTGGCTAGCTGCTCTCTGCCCTGCAGACGAGGTCAATGAGATTAATGCTGGTGTTATTCACCAGGCGAGGTACTTGGTTGGCCTTCGGCCAAAACAGATTCCTGGTGGTAGTTATTTAAACTACCACTGAAAAAATGCAAAATGGATGGACGAATTCACGAGCAGACGAAGAGAGAATATAGATATGTTCATTGACATCTGTAAAACTATTTGTAGACAATTTAATCTGTGGAAAAAGCACCCGCTGGCTGGCCCCGTGGTGTAGCCGTTAAGACAGCCCCATACATATGTTCCGCAATTAAATTCATTCTGTAATGACGGAATCTTCCAAAATTCCTACACACACACACACACACACACACAGCAGCGTCTGAGCGACCAGCCAGGTTGACTGACACGGTTGAACTGAAGACAGAGTGCGCGGGGGATTTCCCCTGGGGGATCCCCCACTGAGAGACGCTTCGCCACTGATCAATCAGCGCGCAGCGCCCCTGCCTTGCCCAATCAGTTCGAAGCAGTGGCTGACCAATCGCGGGCCGTGAAGGGATTCATGGGACCACCTCGCGATCAGGCACGATTTAAGCGGATAGATGCATATTCGTACTGAACCCTCCAGCTCCCTATCGATGTAGTGGAACCAGGGCTCAATAGCATTTTGAAAAGAGAATTCAGATCTGGTTGTCGGTTTGTTTTTAAACTTACCTGCTGGAATTCTGACAGAATGTGGCCAAGAGGTTCCCGGGTGACTTTGACCGGATGGGCCGGATGTCGCTCATCGAGGAGGGCGGGCAGAAGAGGATCAACATGGCCCACCTGTGCATCGTGGGCTCCCACGCAGTCAACGGAGTCGCTCAGATCCACTCGGACATCCTGACAGCCACCATGTATGAGTCGTTCCAGACCAGGGCTTTGAACGGCTTCAAGGAGCGAAAACCGAGAACTTTTTGTATTCTCGAGGGAACAGAAACAAAACTTTACTGAAAATTATTTTTTTTAATGTTCTGGAACAGGAACACTTATTTGAAAATAATAGTAACCAGTTAATACCGGTTTTATTTTGTTCCTCAAAGTTTTTGTTGAAACACTGGTGTGCGCCTTCCCAGCTCCCCGCACGGCACGGCTGTCCGGTGTCCGCTGCTCCGCCAGTCTCTGCCAGTCTCTGCCAGTCTCTGCCACGTTGCGCCTTCCCTTCCCAGCCGCGCCCGTGATGAGCATCGACTTAAATTGAAACACAGCCTGGCACAACTTGTCGCAAGTTGACGGGAACGAAATTAACCGTTCTGAGAACAATATTTTTTTGTTCTAACTGGTTCAGGAACGTCAATTTATTGGTGGAACTCAGAACTGGAAATGTTTCTATTCGGAACGAATCGATTGGGAAAAATTATCGGTTCAAAGCCCTGAACATGTAAATATGAATTTAAATAAAAGATATTAAAATATACTCATTATAGTGTTTGTCCTGTGAAGAGTGCAGGGTGCACTTTAAACGGTTGAACAAGGTGTGGTCTCTCTGTGCAGCTTCAAGGACTTCTATGAGATGGAGCCCCACAAGTTCCAGAACAAAACCAACGGCATCACCCCCAGACGCTGGCTGGTCATGTGCAATCCAGGCCTGGCTGAGATCATTGCCGAGGTACGCCCTCTCTCTCTCTCTCTCTCTCTCTCTCTCTCTCTCGCTGTCTGTCTGTCTGTGTGTGTGTGTCTCTCTCTCTCTCTCTCTCTCTCTCTCTCTCCATCTTTCTCTCTACGTCTCTCTCTCTCTCTCTGTCTGCGTTCCTATTTAATTTCATTTAATTTCACTAAAACCAAAATCATAAACACGCTTTTTACTTATCAGTGGGCGCAGCGTTTTAGACTAGCATCCTTGTTTGACCAAATGAAGATGCAGTACGAGCAGAGCGCCGCTAGAGGGAGCACTCGCAGAACACAGCAACTACACGAGGAGAGACGGGAGCCAGACTGTACATGAAGCTCTAACTCTATATAAAGTCTTAACTCTACATATAGTCTATGGATGAAACTTTCAAATGAAAACCCAAACAGCATACCTAAGAAAATAAAAACTAATTGGAATTAAAACAATACTTGCATCAAGAGCAAAGCAACAATATATTTTAATTTACTCATAAACTTGAAACAATAGAGTGTCTATCAGGTGTAGAGGCATCCAACAGATTGTATTTTTTCTTTTTTTTTTTTTACCTGCGATGGGGCTGCGCCGCAATTCCCGCGAAGCAGGTTATGTTTTTGGTAGCGTTGGTTGGTTTGTCTGTCCCCAGGATAACTGAAAAAGTTGTGGATGGATCGGGATGAAATTTTGTACAGTTGTTGGAAATGATGCATGGAAGAATCGATCGCCGCCGGTACAAAATCAATCGATGTCTATGCCGCTTGTCCAACCTACTGCACTGTGATTGGATAACACGATTTGATTCACACAGGTTTTTTTTTTAACGTTTTCCAACCCTGGTTTTATCAGACCCAATGCAAGCGCCTAGCGATGTGTGATGCGTGGACGATGTGTTCATTCTGGCTCGACAGGCTAGATGTGATTTATGTCTATGCCTCTTGTTGCCTCCTGTCTCCTCAGAGGATCGGTGAAGACTTCATCAGAGATCTGGGTCAGCTGAAAGGATTGCTGAAGTATGTCAACGACGAGGCCTTCATTCGAGACATAGCCAAAGTCAAGCAGGTCAGGAACCATCCTATCTAGCTTATCTAGCTAGAGATTCAGATTAGTAGGGTGGATTGCCATAATGTGGGATGCTTAAGTTCCAGTGTCTCTGGCTCCTCCCTAAACTAATGAATGTCAGTGAAACTATGGTAAACTTGAGTGTACTGACCGGCGCGGGGCATTGTGGGCCTGCACCATTAGTCACTTGGTGGTTGCCGACACGCCCCCATAAATGGAACCTGGATGAAGCTTGGCAATGGGCTGAGCTTAGCCTGTTGTGCACTATATAGGATGCATGGAGAATTCGGATACCCCTACAAAATGGCATGCACCCCATATAGTGCACTATATAAGGAATTTCCGACAGAGCTTCTCAAACGTGTTGGATGTTGATGGGGTGGTTTCTCTGTCTCTTCCAGGAGAACAAGTTGAAGTTTGCGGTGCACCTGGAAGAACACTACAAGGTGAAGATCAACCCCAGCTCCATGTTTGACATCCAGGTGAAGCGGATCCACGAGTACAAGAGACAGCTGCTCAACTGCCTGCACATCATCACCTACTACAACCGTATGCACCTCACTTCCTGTCTGCTAGTCTATAGTACTACATCACTTCCTGTCTCTGACAGTCTATAGAGCTACATCACTTTCTTTCTCTCTGACAGTCTATAAAACCACATCACTTCCTGTCTCTGACAGTCTATAGAGCTACATCACTTCCTGTCTCTCTGACAGTCTATAGAACCACATCACTTCCTGTCTCTCTGACAGTCTATAGAACCACATCACTTCCTGTTTCTGACAGTCAATAGAACCACATCACTTCCTGTCTCTCTGACAGTCTATAGAACCACATCACTTCCTGTCTCTGAAAGTCTATAGAACCACATCACTTCCTGTCTCTGACAGTCTATAGAACCACATCACTTCCTGTCTCTCTGACAGTCTATAGAACCACAACACTTCCTGTTTCTGACAGTCTATAGAACCACATCACTTCCTGTCTCTGACAGTCTATAGAACCACATCACTTCCTGTCTCTCTGACAGTCTATAGAACCACATCACTTCCTGTTTCTGACAATCTATAGAACCACATCACTTCCTGTCTCTCTGAAAGTCTATAGAACCACATCACTTCCTGTCTTTCTGACAGTCTATAGAACCACATCACGTCCTGTCTCTGACAGCCTATTGTTCTATTATACATTTATAATGATTTGCCGCAGTCGGTCCTGCCATGCCGTTTTTTTAAAAGTTTAGGTCATTTTTAAAATGTCTCGCAATGCATTATGGGTTATATTGCTTTGTCTAGGGTACATCCGATGCTCACTACTTTTTGCGGTGCACTGTGGGATACTTTCAGTGCACTATATAGGGTACATGGAGAATTCAAACAACCCTACAAAATGGCGTGCGCCCCATATATTGCACTATGTAGGGGATAGGGAGCGATTTCGGACACAGCCATTGAATCTGTCATATAACCCAACACATGACTACCTTCTCAGGTATCAAGAAGGAGCCCAACAAGCAGTGGACCCCAAGGACAGTCATGATTGGTGGGAAGGTATGTTGTTATTGTCTTCATGTCATCGATGATGTGAAGTCAACATTTTCAAATTTTAACATGACAGTGGTGGCAGTTCCTGTGATGGCAGGCTAGCCTGGCAAGCCAGGCTGATGGCAGGCTGGTGCCAAAACCATTTGAGTAACGTCCAGAGATGGCAAAAGTACATAGTAAATTTTGGAACGTTAAATATGCAGTGTCAAAGTTCATTGACTCTTTCAGAGTTATTACAACAATGGAGAGAGTTGAATATTTAGCGTTGGTGTTAATTTGCAGAGTTACAAGGCACTGTGTCAATTAGACTCTACAAAGCCCCGACCCAAGCCCACCCACCTCGTCCACTCTAAAACTTTAAAGACCGCCATTTTCATTGCATCATGACTCATGCAGCACCCGACCTATAACGCGGACCGAGGTTCGGCTCGGACCCCAGGGGTTCGGGTCGCAGTAGCGCTGCCGACTCATCGCGTTGCAGGCCCTCGCGGCCTTCGTCTGCTCAGATGCAGACGCCCGTCCCTTCACGGACGTGCCGGTGGTGCTGTACAGTGTTAGTCAGTGTTCATTTTTTTACTCAATTTCAAGTTAATTTTAAGAGGAGTTAAACACTATGGAAAGAGTTAATTTAACACCAAATCTGATAAGGACCAAATACACTTAGACACAGTGTTTAATTTAACTCTTTAAGTGTTGATTTAACACTGCAACATTTACTGTGTACATGCATACATCATTTTACAATTTACATTTAATACATTTACAAGAAAAGCCCAATTCGCTAATACCTTCTGACGTCTGTGTTATTTTGTCGCGCGTTCTGACAGGATTAGTAAAAGCCTGTCTTTTGCTCAACTTAAAAGACATCATGGCGCATGTGCCGTATTTTTGCTTGCCCACACGTGTACACACATACACACTCTCACACACAAGCACGTGTGTCTGTGTAATAACAAAGTTAAACTGATTCAGAATTCGAACCATTCTGGTGTTTCGCCGAATCACAGTAGGTCACTCTCAGTGAAATTATTACTTTGCAAATCACAGACATCGCACATTCGCACGTCAAATGAAACTCAGACGTCCTCCGCAATTATCTTTTGCCATCTTTGAAAATAAACCAAAAAAAATACTAGACTCTGTACTTAAACACAGAAAAATGTTGAGCGCCTCTTTGAGATACATTGTGTATGGTGGCAGTGTTGGGCAAGTTCACATTCAACATGAACTTGTTCAAATCTCAGTTCAGTCCTTGTAAAATGATTGTGCTCATTCATCGTTCATAGGTCATAATTTTGAACTATGAACAGGCGGTTCCCCAACTTTGACTTTCAAGTTATTTTTTCTTTCTTTTTTTTTACTTTGCTGTCAGATATAATTTGTCAACATTATTGACAGTGTACAAGCAGAACAAAAGAATTTAACTGTTTTAACGTTGTGTTAGATCAGGGGCTGAGTTAGATGGTGGATGAGGTGAATAGAAACGGTACAGTAGGAATGTGTTTTTTGTTTTATTGCTGTGTTTTTGCTCTGAAGGCTTTTGAAATCTGATATGAACAAATTCTGAACTGAAATAAAGCTCAGTTCAATAACCTCAAAAAGACTGCATTGACAATTATATGTTCATCAAGAAAAATGAATGTCTCGTTCACGTTCCCCTAAAATATGAAGGGGTTGATGAACTGTGGTTCTTTGAACACGTTGGGGTACAACACTGTCTGGTGGTTCCTCTCCTCCAGGCGGCTCCTGGTTACCACACGGCCAAGATGATCATCCGCCTGATCACGGCCATCGGGGACGTGGTCAACAACGACCCCGTGGTGGGCGACAGGCTGAAGGTCATCTTCCTGGAGAACTACCGGGTCACCCTCGCTGAGAAAGGTACACAACCTCAGGGGGCAAAGACCACACAAAGAGATGGGCAATAACACATTACATTTACTCCATTACAATTTTTGTAGATACTTTTTTACTTTTGGAGTACATTTTTTTTCAATTTACTTTCTATGTTTACTTCAGTAAATTTGAGGTGAAAAAAAAAATACTGAGATGTCAGGTTACTTTTACTTGAGTAACTATTTGGATGACTCCTTTTTACTTTTACTTGAGTAATATTTTACTGTGGTAACAATAATTTTACTTAAGTAATTTGTAACAGTAGGTCCGTAAAAATTGATGAAGAGGTACATGTACGTCACTCTCCTCTGCAGCTATTCCGGCTGCCGACCTGTCTCAGCAGATCTCCACAGCTGGCACGGAAGCTTCCGGAACAGGCAACATGAAGTTCATGCTGAACGGAGCGCTGACCATCGGCACCATGGACGGAGCTAACGTGGAGATGGCGGAGGAAGCCGGAGAAGGAAACCTCTTCATCTTCGGAATGAGGGTGGAGGATGTTGACGCCATGGACAGGGGCAAGGGGCAAGTCCATTTTTTCATTTGTATGAATTAGTCATCAGGTGTAGGAGGATAGTCTTTGTAGGGGAAATGGAGGACTACAATCTGAGTCATTAGTCCACTCGTACTGTTAAGTAGCCTGGCGAGCCAGAACCAACGCATTGTCCACGCATTGCACATCACTAGACGCTTGCATTGGGTCTCTGAATAATCAAGCAATCAATCGACCAATCAGCGCAGATGTGGGGGGAGTTTGTATGGGCTACTCAAGACGTGGGCGGGATTTGTACGGGCAATGCAGATTATTACCTGGTATGATTATTACCTGGTATGATTATTACCTGGTATGATTACTACCTGGTATGATTATTACCTGCGCCGAGGAACGGTTGGTTGGTTTGTCCCCAAGATAACTGAAAAATGTCTGCACCGATCTGGATGAAATTTTGGAAATGACAAAGAGAATAATTGATTAAATTTTGGTGCATTTCTGTAGCCTATAAGTAACATAATCATACCACCAACTTACCGACAGATCGCTGGGCTACTGGGAAATGTAGTTGGCTTGTGCTGAGCATGTTCGCCCGTGGCGTCAATCGCAATCGCACTACTCTAGGAGCCCTGGCTTGCATTGATAATGGGTTGCCACACATACTGCTAGCACTAAAAAATACTATTTTTTTGTACCACTACGGTGCAATCTCTGAGTGCTTCTAGTTACCTAATACTTTGAGGGTAAAAAATATTGATGCCCTATTAAAGAGAGCGACACGGAATGCGTGAAATCTGAAGACAGTCTGAACATTAAGGGAGAAAGTGAAACGCTGACATGGTATCGTACACGGCGCGCATATGAATTAAGTGTGAGACTTTGAATAAAACTATTCTAAACCTCTATGTGATATGAGTGGTTGTCATAGAAACACGTTGGTGGCTCGTTGCTACCGGGGATCAGTGGGCTGTATTAATAGGAGTATCAGGAATTACTTCAAGCCGCAAATTCAGCCCATTCCCCACCCACACAAACAAACACTCACACACACACAAACACACACACAGACACACACAAATACACACACACCCGCACACAAACAAACACTCACACACACACACACACACAAATACACACACACCCACACAAACAAACACACACACACACACACACACAAATACAGACACACACAAATACACACACTCCCCCACACAAACAAACACACACACTCACTCACACACACATGCATACAAATACACACACATACACACACACACACATATACACCCCCCACACAAACACACCCACACACACATACAAAAACACGCACACACACACACACACACACACACACCCCCACACAAACAAAAACACACACAAAAACACACACAAACACACACACACACACACATACACCCCCACACAAAAACACACCCACACAAACAACACACACACACACACACACACACAAATAGACACACATACAC
>OMKY01255913.1:0-23991 GCA_900302395.1 Bregmaceros cantori
GGGGGGGCCCCCCCGGGGGGGGGGCGGGGGGGTGCGGGGGGGGCAAGCAGGCAGCAGCAGGGCAATGCAAGCGGGAGGCGATCAGCGGGCCACGAGGGCGTGCGACACGGCGAGCCGGCAGTGGCGCTGTGAACAGAACCCCTGGGATCCGAGCTGGACCTCGGCCCGCACTAAGGGTCGGGTGCCGCATGAGTCACGATGCAATGAAAATGGCGGTCTTTAAAGTTTGAGAGAGGACAAAGTGGGCGGGGCTTTGTAGAGTCTATTCACACAGTAATTCACGCAGCGCCTTGTAACTCCACCAACACTAGTAAATATTCAACTCCCTCCGTTGTTGTAATAACTCTGAAAGAGTCAATGAACTTTGACACTGCATATTTAACACTGCAGAATTTACTGTGTACAAAATAGCAAATAAGAGTAGGCTTTTCCATGCTAATACTATAATAGAAATGCACAATTTGCAATAAGGGCAGATGGTGATACATAATGTTTCAGGTTAGACTAATGTTTCAGGTTAGTTAAAAATGCCCAATTAATCAAAAATAATAGTTATTTGCAGCCTTAAAATTCACACTTATAAGCTCTTAAAAAGAAGTCTACAGACTGCATAGGTTTCCAAGTGTGGTTTAATGCCTTCTTGTATTTGACTTACAAACCTCAGCATGCTGAAGACATGCTGAGAGAACACCACAATGGGTTGTTACGGATGTTTTTGAAATGCTGTTAATGCTAATTGATGTAAAACTTGTGAACGGTTAGTTATAGTTAACTGTTAAATGCTTACTGTTATTGTTAACTAATGCAGCGACCATAAACAGGGTTTTGATGCTAGCGGTGTTGTCCACGGCTGGCGCGGCACTGCAAAATGCGACTCTATGTCATATTAACATAGCGGTTAATTGCTGTCGATTAATCGATTATCAAATTAGTTGGCGATTATTTCAATAATCGATTATCATCGATTAATCGGTTGCAGCTCTAGCACACAGCGTAAGATGTATACTCCATGTGTATTTGTAGAATTGAGTCAGTGTTGGAAAGGTTGAAGGTTGGTGCACTATGGTGGTGACCATTAGAAAGCGTGCAACAGATTAATGTAATTGACAAGTAATAAACGATCTCTGTGTGCCTTGGCTGCCTGGTGTTTTACAATGTCTCAAACTGTTTTAGAACGGCATAGAGGCATAGCTCAGGCTGATAATCAAGAGTTTCCAGCAGGAATAGTAGTCTCCAGAAGTGCTTCATCAGTTCTCAAGACAATTGGCCCATCTATATGAAACCAATTCATGCTTTGGTGTGGGGACTGGTTATTTCAACCAGGGTTTTTTGGCAAGATGTTACTTGTGTTACGAGTACTTGTGGCACGGTTGCAGCGTTTTCTAGTTCTGCGTTTCCCGGAGGCTACAGGTAGAGGGCGCTACCGACCTGCTAAGTCACTTGCCGAGCGCCTTCTCCTGAATCTGGGCATCATATTTCAGGGTGCATTTTTGGTGTTGACTTACCTCAAACCTCCACCGTCTTCCTCAGTGAGCCAGCTGCGTCCAGCCTGCTCTCAAGTGTTCAACCTGTTCTACCCATCGGACCCATCGGCCTCCAGGCTGGAACCCTTGCTGCAGCCACTGCTGCACCGCCTTCCGCCATTGGCAGTACCCCGCTACCAGCGGTACCCTCTCGGGGACGGACGTTCCACACTCATAGGTGAGAATTGCCCCTCTACTAAGTGGTACAAGGTCAAAAGGTTACTTCTAAAAACAAACATTTACCAGTAGGGGACAGAGGCTTTGGAGCATATGTGGACTGGGCACAAATCCATTTTTCTGTTCCTACTCAACAGATTTTTGTAAAGGACCAAATTTACAAAATTACAAAGTTACAGAGAGAATAATTTTGATTTAAAATTGTCATTTGACAAATGGCTCAATACTGTCTGTCCTTAAATACATTGCATTCATTCATTCATCCATTAATTCATTTGTTTTATGTACTAACAACTTAAAGGGATAGACCACCGAAAATTCAAATTGGAATGTTCTTCATTGTTCTAAGATTATCTATACATTGCCAGTGACCCGTGCGAGCGCATCCAAGCGTTATCGGCCTTTCCGATGTTGATTTCAATGAGGATATCAACATGGGAGTGACTCGGGTAGCTACCAGATTAAAGGTAGCTTCGTATTTTGTGTATGGGTGTTGTTATGCAAGAATCAATTGGTAACACAAAAATCAAATGTTTTATCAGTGTAAAACCAGGTGTGCCTCCGCTAGATGTGCAGTTGGCTCACTAACTCATCTCATCAGCAGACTGAGAGCAAAGTACATGACAGGGTGAGCTGCAGCGTTGGGTGCAATTTTGTGGACGGCTGCTGCAGCTCTCTCGGAGCTTTGGTGTGTTGTGACGTGTGTATGCATAGAACGTGGAACGAAGATGTTCTGCAGTTAATGTATTAAACCAGAGTTATGGATTAATATTGCAGGATTGGTAAGTAGTCTGTTTTCAAATTGATAACTTTATATATGCAAGTGTGATTTTGAACACGGAATATGTTGCAGGCAAACCCTCGGTGGTTATGTGACGGTTCACTGAAGTGAGAATTAATTATTCACGCATGAATACCTTTCTGTCCGCATACATTTTCAGTGAACCATCCACACAAACCCAATCTACTGTTTAACTTGATTTTAATGTTAACTCCAATGCAATTAATTATATAAAGTACAATAATTGGTTTATGTAAAAGAGATCATGTTGGTGTTAATTCATCTGAAGACATATTGAACTTCATTCCACTGAACTGATTTGAACGTCGGCTGTCTCTCCTGCATCTTTCATTTGAAATCCTCATCACCATATGTATATATTTAACAGGAATGCGTCAACCTGCTAATGTATTGGGTGTTCATCACACATCATACATCATAACCTATTTTTACCTACACATGCAACATTAACCTTTCCAGAAGGGGGAGGTAAGCCGCGTTAAAGTACATGTTTCTTAGTAGGTCTAGTTCATGCAGGTGTTTATATTTCCTTGGTAACATGATTCATTATTACCTCCGCCAAGGAGGTTATGTTTGTTGGTTTGTTTGTTGGATTGTTTGTCTGTGAACAAAAACATTATGACAGATTTGCCTGACATTTTTACCAGAGGTGGGTGTTGCCGCAGGGATCAATCCATTACAATTTTGAGATGTTGATGAATTTAGAGACGACCATGATCCACATCCTGGACATTTTTAAATGACTCTTCACAAAATGACTGTTTGGACATAAAATATTTTAACCACTTTTCACAACATGATTTTAAAAACTAAGGATGGATTGTCATGTAATTGGTCTGGGTGGAGGTTTGCGTTCTTCGAGTGCTTCTAGTTGGGAGCAGGTCGATATGTCACATCGCGAAGGCGTCCGCAACGCAGCGGATGCTGCGTCCGTAGGGAGTGGAGAATGCATCCATAGGGAGTGGAGAATGCGTCCGCAGGGAGCGGAGAATGCGTCCTTAGGGAGTGGAGAATGCATCCATAGGGAGTGGAGAATGCATCCATAGGGAGTGGAGAATGCGTCCGCAGGGAGCGGAGAATGCGTCCTTAGGGAGTGGAGAATGCATCCATAGGGAGTGGAGAATGCATCCATAGGGAGTGGAGAATGCGTCCGCAGGGAGCGGAGAATGCGTCCTTAGGGAGTGGAGAATGCATCCATAGGGAGTGGAGAATGCGTCCGCAGGGAGCGGAGAATGCGTCCTTAGGGAGTGGAGAATGCGTCCGTAGGGAGCGGAGAATGCGTCCTTAGAGAGTGGAGAATGCGTCCGTAGGGAGTGGAGAATGCGTCCGCAGAAAACAAGTTATTTTTGCCGACGATGAATTTAGAAAACAGCGTTATTTTTGCTGACGATTTTTTTTTTTGCCGACGATGAGTCACATATGAAGCGGCCCTATGATGCGGCCCTGTGATGTGTATTATTGTAATGTAAATAAAATACAGAAACTAGATGCGTGGGGAGTTTCATTATATTTATGGAAAGCATATTTGTTTATATTATTCTAGTTCATAATGAGACATTTCCATTCTCTATATTGGTTTCGGCGAGGTTCTTTGAAGCACTGCAGGGTAAACAGTGGAAAAAATAATATGTGTTTTTCCATCATTGAACAAACATCTTGTAATTCACTGTAAATGTGTTGTTGTAAGTGCAACGTGTTATTCCACGCACCTCAATTCCTCCTTCCATTGAGAGACCATCTAAAGTCTGGGTGTAGGATAATAAGTATTGGCATCAGGGAATGCCTTAGTAAAAGTATTGTTACCTCAGCAAAATATTACTCAAGTAAAAGTAAAAAGTAGTCATCCAAATAGTTACTCAAGTAAAAGTAAAAATTTACTCCGCAAAAAAGTTACTTAAATAGCAAAAGTACTGAGTACTTTTGCTACTAAGTGCCAACAGGTGTCGCTAAAGGCCATGCTAATGTAACAAGTAGCGAATTACTGACATCGCAGTAAAAAGTAGTTTTTTTCACCTCAAGTATAAAAGTAGAAAGTAACTTGTGAAAAATGTACTCCAAAAGTAAAAAAGTACACACAAAAAATGTAACGGAGTAAATGTAATGCATTACTGCCCATCTCTTGTCAGCAGGGTGAATGCCCCAGACTTCACACTGGCTCTGACGACAGTGTAATTCTCAGAGGGGGTGTTGATGGGCTGCCTGGTTATTTGGGTGCTGACATTTTCACTTTGATTGACATCGGTGGTGGCAGTTCTACAGAGACATCTCTGGTCAGAGGCTCTGTCCAATATTGATATTCCACCATGGGCAGCTGCTGTGGATTGCTTTCAGCCGGCTAACTTATCTTTGGTGGTCAGAGATGGGATTCGAACCATCGAGCTTCTGACTTCCGAGCTTTCTGAGAACGAAACGCAACAGAACCTAACCACCACGCACGGGATATTGCGTAAATACTTACCGCAATCTGCGTAACGCAACGACCGCCCTCTCACACCGGGCTCGAACGCCTCGAACGATCCATTTTGTTTTGAGAGAGACTCCTTCTCTCTGAACGTTGTGTCAATGACAATAGCAATAAACCTGATTCTGAGCTGTTAGAGATGTTAAAGATGTTGAAGGTTATCAATAGAGCCGACTCATCTTCACTTCAGAACATTTGCGAAGAATGTGCTAAGCCTGGCCCAGAGAGTGCTGGCTGATTCATGGCATATTTTCTTTTTATGAATATGAGGTGCTTCCCCCCAGCAGACGGTTCTGATCATGTCGCTGCAGGAGCAACAGACTCCAGCTCTCATCTTTGCGATTGGTTTTCTAAAGGAGCACTTCAAAAAACAGCTTAGTTGATCCTTTTCTGTTCTTTACTTACATTTTTTTATTAGTGACTTGCTGGATATTGACTGCTGTAGGCCTGCAGTAACCATTCATATGCATTTCCAGGTTGGTCCTGAAGACATTGGAATTTGCAGTGAGTGTTTTCATTGGCTGCTAGTTATGCGGATGGTGACATGGATCATTTTAATTACCTGTGCCCGGGGCACAGCCCACGGAGCAGATTACGTTTTCACCGCGTTGGTTTGTCCCCTCGATAACTGAAAAAATTGAGCACGGATCTGATGAAATCTTTGTTGGGAATGAGGAAAGAAAGAAGTGATTACATTTTGGTGCATTTCTGTAGCCTATAAGTAACTTTGCTCTGCATGAAAAGTGCTATATAAATAAAGTTTGATTTGTTATTAACGGGTGAACACGTGGCCGTGTTCTCCCGCAGCTGCGCTGAGGTGCATTTAGTCTCCCAAGCGGCCGATGCCGTTTCCGATCGCGTTCGGGATGTTTCGGAATTAAAACACGCCAACGTCCCGAGTTCGAATCACATGGCGCGCACTTCTTTGCGTCTTTTTTTTTTTTTTTCAACCTGCAAATTGTGCTTCTTTTTGTTTTGTTTTATCTAAGGTTAGACTAGGTTTAGGGGTTAGGTTTAGGGGTTAGGTTTAGGGGTTAGATTTAGTGGTTGGGTTTAGGGGTTAGGTTTAGGGGTTAGGTTTAGCGGTTAAGCGCAGGTTTGCAATCTAGTTCTTATATGAATTGATATCTTCGATTTGTATTTATTTAAGCAGTGGTTTGAATTTGAAGAAAAGTAAATAATTATTATTCATAATAACAGAATTTGTAAAAAAAAAAAAAAAAGTATGACATATATCAATAATTCACTGTGAGTTCGTTTTTCCATTCTTGTGCGATGCAAACCCATCGAGACACACACACACACACAGCCTGTTAATGAGTTTTCCCTGGGGGGAAAACATCCCCAATTAGGTAATATGAGTAGAATCACATCAGACGTGACCTAGACATTGATACCTCTCAGTAAACTGGCGTTCATTGGGATTAATGGATTTAATATGTGAGGAATACGATGCCCCACTTCCTGTTGTAATATAGCAGCATGAACAAGTCAAGATTGTCACATGCATGAGAGCCTGATTGGACATCTTTGGCTCCCATAGATATTGCCTGGATGAAGTATTTACTTTTATGTTTTAAATATTTTTGTTCTTTTATATTGACAAAAAAATAGGCCGTGCGTAACAGTCTTGTTTGGATTAAATCATCATTTTCTCACCCACTCGCTGGAGCATAAATGTCGGTTCCAACCAAACCAAAGGTTCCAAATAATAGCCAAAGTAAACTTTTAGGAGCAAATCATTGTATTGCGCAAATTTGAGTCTAGCGCTTTGGCCGTCTGCATCTATGACGTTGCCTCCAACGTCGTTGCTTTTCCCGCTTGCATTCGGGTCATGTGACCAGCATCGACTTGAGCAGCACTCGCCTCTAGGTGGCTGTAATGGCAGCTCAGGTAAGGTGTCCAACCAGTCTTGACACGGGAATATGTCTAGAGGGCTCATTTATTAAGCTATGCTGGACATTAGCCGGGTATCGGCTAGCTAAGCTAAGCTATGAGCTAAGCAGGAAAACATGGCCGAACACCACACATGAGGAAGCATCACTGATTTATAGCCGATGGGAGGGGACATCCGATGATGTCACACCTTGTAGCCAATCACGTGACTCTACAAGTCACATTTCCATAACAGTGGCTCAGAGGGAAAATGGTAGATGGCCGCACACGGATCGTTAATTTTATTAATGTGTCATTGTTTTGTATTATATATTTTTTATTATAAATATATATTTTATATCGCTGTCTCCCTTCGCTTCGCTGATTAAGGAGGCGGTGGAGGATCACTTGCTACGCCGCTTGCGAGGTGGAGAATGGGAAACGCTTCACTTGCACTGATTTGCAGAACCAGACAGTGATGGATGGACAGACGACAGACTGGATGATGGCTGTGTCGAAGGTTATCAGAAGTCCTGGGCTAGGCCAAATTTCTTGTGTCAGGAAGTACAGCCACTTCTAAGCCTTTTTTGATGTGAGGGAACCACCTCATGTCAATATCAATGGCTGTGTCCGAAATCGCTCCCTAGCCACATATAGTGCACTATATGGGGTGCACGCCATTTTGTGGGGGTGTCCGAATTCTCCATGTACCCTATATAGTGCACTGAAAGTATCCCACAATGCACCGCAAAAAGTAGTGCGCATCGGATGTACCCTAGACGGAGCAATATAACCCATAATGCATTGCGAGATGTTTTAAAAATGACCTAAACTTTTTTTAAAAATGGCGCGGCGGGAGTAAATAGCGACCGACCACGGCAAATAGTTATAAATGTTGGTACTTTTGACTTTCTGTGATGATTTTTGAATTTTATAATTATACTTTTTATAATTATATTTTATAATAATTTTCAACTGTCTTTCTACTGTCCGAAATGTTGGCCGTTGCTGTTGAGTGCACTCACTATAAGTGAGTGCACTATATGGGGGATAGGGAGCGATTTCGGACACAGCTAATGACTACATGAGTGTTGCGGAATGAAAACCTTAAACAGAAGGACATTATCACCACATTTTTGTTGTTACTTTGTGTACATATTTTGATCACCATATTGAATATCATCACTGGAAAAGGGCAAATGATTAATTGATATTATAACGTATATCTTATGATAATTGAATAATGCTTTACATGAAATTTCCTCATTTTACTGACTGCGTTAGTCTGAAGGGAATGGCGGGGGCGGAGAGCGGGGGCGAGCGGACATGCGGTATATGACGTTGAGGGGAAGCGATATCACGACATTGCATGTGCTGTGATCACAGGCACAGGACTACAGTCCAATTTGCGCAACCATTGAATTACGTGGGGACCTCTGTTTGTGTGTTATTTAGCGATGCGTTCGGATGGGAAAAGTAAACGTCTGTGTTATTTTGTGGTGGCGCATTCAGACAGGATAAGCGAAAGTCTGTCTTCTACTCAATTTATTTCACGTGCACGCACATACACAAACTTCACTCACACAAACTTCACTCACGGACCATTTGTACTGGTAGAATTGGTCCGTATCGAGAATATAAAAGAAATATTCAAGTTCATCGTCGCAAATCCTGCCGCACAAACACACACAGCAACACACACAGCAAAGTAGCCTGCGTCGATAAGCACACTCCGTTGCTGGGCACGGTCGTGCACGCGTATACGTGCGTGTGTACAGCACGGTTCACTGGACTCTCTACGTGTGCACGACAGTGCCCAGCAGCGGGGCATGCACACATGTGTGCTTATCAACGCAGGCTGCTTCGCTGTGTGTGTTGATGTGTGTGTGCACGTCACAAGGCGGAAATATATCAACCACACACACAAATAGTGTATATACGCTGTCAGTCAGGACAGGGGCGTACAATATGACACATGTGTTGCATGGGACTTATCTAGCAGAGGACATCTGTTTTTGCGGAATAACGGTAGGTAATTTGCGCCGGAATTATTACTCCCCAAATCACAGGCATTCTGCATTCGGGCAGCAAATTCAACTCAGACGTCCTCTGGGATTATCGCGAATCACCAGGATTTATGAATGGGGCTAGCTTAGCAGCAGCGCTCTAACCCACTGTTCCCCCACTTTACATTAATTCTTACATCCCACGCTATAGACGAGTTCGGGGGGTACTTCCGGTGTCTGAACGTCACGTCCGGTATAACTTAGTCCGATGTGTTTTTATACAAAATTATGAACAGAGCGAGTGGGGTGGTGTGTTTACTGGTCACAGACGACACCTAGTGGTCGGATTTTGAACTGGCGTGCGTTTTGTGTGTTTTGTTTGCGCAGTTCCTCGGTCAAGTACCAGAGTTGCCACAGGCTACCATTAGGCACCGGAAGTGTGTTTCCTCCCGACATGACAAAATGCCAGCCCCCTGTATTTCGCGGGTAAACTCATCTATTGAAAGAGACATCCAGCGGCACTTTGGTGCTTTCCCTATCAAATAATTCACACAAGTTCACATTGTGGCCCACCTGGGCCAGCATATTTCCCAACACTGCTGCTTCTGAAAGTAACACCCCTCGGAACACTGTGTCTTGCGATCATTGAGCAACAGATTGCTTGTATGTGTGTGTTCGTGTGCCGATATGTGTGCGTGCGTGCATGTACCTGACTGTGTCCCCTTGTATGTGTGTGTTCGTGTGCCGATATGTGTGCGTGCGTGCATGTACCTGACTGTGTCCCCTTGTATGTGTGTGTGCGCGTGTCTGTGTGAAAGGAGGTTGAGATGGAGGCTCGTGGGAAGTGAATAAATTGTTTTACTTCACTGCAGCCGTGTCGAGGGAGAGAAACTGGGGTACAACATGACTGTGTATTTTCTGCCTCATTACTTCATACATATGTCAGTGTTTCGCTCAACACTCATTGGAAACCAGCAAGGCAGCTGCTGGGTGTTCCAACAGTGTGTTCAGGTTGCTAATATCTCACTGACAAGTGGGTTTTTCAGCTGGTCAATCACCTTACCAAGTGAAGGGAAAGTACTGGTTGGCGTTAATTACTTATGAAGCTATGAAGTGATGTTCTTTCCGCTGGTGACAAAATCATGAGTTATTTGTCTCGGACGCATGGTTGTCAGTGAACAGAATTTCATGGAATTTCACGGAAACGGAAAAGATTCCTACAACTGTTCCAGAACAGAAACAGAACAGTATGGAATCCATAAAACCGGTTAAAAATGTTTATTTTAACATATCCTATGTTTGGGAGACTATTTGCGGTTGTGCATCCATCCAATTTTCACTGTCTCAAGCCCATTCATCTGGGGCTCCATCTTGTGGACAGACAAAATGTAATGGCATTTTAAACACGGTTTTCACATTAATAGGGTTGCACTGAAGTTTGAAAGTCCACCAAATAAATATGTATAAACATTGCGCAATATAAGGAACTTTGAGAACGAACAACATTTTTGCGTTACAAACGGTTCCGAGAACGAAAACGTTAAACATAGGCCTGCCTGAACCTTTCCAAGAAAGTTTTCAAAACAATTTCGTTTTCAAGCCCCGAATGTCACTAAAGTCGTCAACGTAGTACTTCATAGAATGTGTCAAAGAACAGTAAACACACGTCTGTGAGGTCTCAAGGCCGACTCTCACCATCTATTCATTGAGATTAGTCGGTGCACTTGACCGCATACCGAGTACGGTACATAATGGCTGGCGAGCATCCAGAAGCGTAGGTTGTTGCCACACTAAAACGCACGGACATACAGCGACTTGAATGACTACACAGCCTTGAACAACTGAATGAATGCAGCAGCACATTCAATTCAATGCCGTCGCTGATTTAAGCCAAGTCCTCCAAGGCTCGGTCAGTCGCACAAAGGGGCTGGGGCCATATCGTCGTTGAGGACTCAATGCTGTGTTTCCACCCGGTATGATTCATCGCTGTTGCTCGAAAACATCCCATTTTACACTGTTACGTCCGTCAATAGGCTGTATTAACAGCCATTGTTCCCAGTCCAATGAAACCACTCCGGTAAGCTGCAACTTCAACACCAAACACAATGTTAATATCAGTCGCAGTGATGCAATGAAAAACCCCACACAGCCCCTGTCGGTGACCTCATAATAGCATTACACAATGTTCTAGCATATCACACAATCAACACATAACACACACAATATTCTCAAACAGGTGAACCGCTGAACACAAGTTGAACACAACATCTACTTTATGGAAGCGACTCCAAGAACGAGCCATCAGCCCACTTTCTGGGGGCAACTGACCTTCAACCGGCCGGTGTGAGGGGAAAATGATAGTCTGAGTTTCATAGAAAGCTTGATTTTCCTGCCGTGGCGGCAGTGCAGAGAATTGAAGCATCTCGTCGAAGGTCATCCCCGTGTTGGTCAGCCGGCAGCGCGGTGCTGGTGTATGACAACAACCAAGCTGTCTTCATTGTTCACAACATGATCTGCACCACTGGATGGAATGGTAGGATTCTAATCACAGCAAGGTGGTATAAAATAGTTCAGTGAATTACAGTCACTGTCAGTTTAAGCTTGGTGGCAATACCAACGCTTGCCCATTTATCAGGGCTCGGAACCGGTTCAAGGAACGAAAACGAAAACCACAAAACGAACGGAATTTTTCGGAATTTCATGAGGAGCGGAAACGGAAACGAAAAAAGATTTCTTCAACTGTTCCGGAACAGAAACGGAACATTATGAAATCTACAAAACCGGTTAAAACCGTTTTTTTTCTGTTCTCTATATATTTGAACATACCCTGTATCTGGGAGACTATTTCCAGTTGTGCATCCATCCAACTTTCACTGTCAGTCATCAAGCCCCATGCATCTGGGGCTCCATCTTGAGGACAGAAGAGGAAGCAAATGTAATGGCGTTAATACAGTTACACGGAAGTTTGAAAGTCCACCAAATATTTTTTATAAAACTATATCTAAACGTAACATTGCACAATTTAAGGAACTTTAAGAACGAACACAATTTTTGTGTTCCGAACCGATTCAGGACCGATATTTTGGTGGCGTAACGGTTCCGAGAACGAAAACGTTAAACATAGACGTGCCCGAACTTTTAAAAAATAATTACGTTTTCAAGCCCTGGTATTTATAATATGAAACGAACACCTGGGATGCATCACGCGCCCGGAATAATGGCATCGTGCAGAACACGGCCAGAGCCCCTAGAGATCCGTGATTGCCGTGTTATGGATATTAAGCAATATCCATTCCAGTATCATCGCTGAGTTCAGATATGGAGGAAGCACACTGGTTGAAACCCAAAATATATGAGGATGGAAAGATCAAGCAGCCAGTGTCTGTCAGGATGTGCTGTCTGGAAATGCCCACGTTTCACAGAAACGTGCTGTCTAATATAGAGAAGTGATAGTTATCACAAACAATGTCCTGTTTAACACGTCGTCCACATTATGGGCTCGGAACATGACCTTCAAAGGTTGTTTTTTTTACTCTAAGTGCCATTTCCACATTTTATCGAATCTGTTCGTGTCAAAGTGGAGGGCAGTGGCTAGATCTTCCCTAGAGACAGGTTAGAATGGAGAAGTAAGGCGATTCCTTCCCTCCACTAGCCTGGGTGTACACCTTGGGCAAGTGTTAGCACACCCCTAGCCTCCCTCGATCAGGGTTACGATAGCCCGCTTAAAGAAAAGAGGACCAAGGGGAAGACCACCAAAGACCTGGGAGGAATGCATAAAGGCAGACATGACACAGAAGGGAGTGGTACCAGCAGATGCCCTGGATGGAGACAAGTGGAAGAGACTGACCAAAGCTGCTGACCCCAAGTGACTGGGACAAAGCAGGATAATGGAGAAGACGCGAAGAAGAAGAGAGTGAACCATCCGGGGATTTGATGGTAGAGATGTCCTGGTCAGGTTTATTTGCTCCCGATCCCCCACCACCAAAAACATGTTCTAGTTAACCTGCTCCAGTCGGTGCCCCTGGCCAAGGCTTTGGCTCAGAATCTGCTGTTGGCCCCCGGGCACTGCGCACGCAGGCTGCCCACCGCTCCTCAGGGATGGGTTAAATGCGGAGGATGAATTTCACTGTATCTCTGACGAAATACTTTACTTTATTGGCATGGGTTCTGGGAAAGAAAACATCAAAAACGAAAAAAGAAAAAAATCGATTCACTTTTTCAATCACTGATTACAATTGAAATGGATTTGTTTTTTTTTTTCGTTTTCTTTTAAACCCACTAAACATACCAACCAACGTGAGTTTGTTATCTAGCAAGTCTGTTCCTAACGTACACATCCAACGTTTCCTTGATTACGGAGCGCTGACGAGACCCCCGCCTCCGGGCGTAACCCACCCCCGAGCTGCCACGCACGTTTCTCTAATGTTCCGGAACCCGGGCGACGGACTCCCACATGGATACACTTTGACCGGCCGACGAGCGGGTGCACATTACAAATCCGTCTACATCGTCACTCAGGGCTTTTTCTTGTGTACATTTCAGTGTGTGTGTGTGTGTGTGCGAGCAGGAAAATGACGTCGGGACATATCCGTGGCGTAGCCTGCTAGTTTGTTTACATTTCACAGCGAGCAGCGTTTTTTTTTTTATTCTTCGTCTCGAAGGGGAAATTCTTGCACAAGTGTTTCTGTCTTTCTCTCTCTGTGGGCTTGACTTGCGCTGGGCCTCGCTGAGTTTGGATTGGCCCGCGGGCGGACCACGCTGAAAACAATGAATAATCCAACCTAATCAAACATCAAAGCGGGGCCGCGCGCGCCCGCCGGCACCGTTGCTAAGGCTGGGCGGGTCACGAAGGGTTAATTGGGAGAGGCCGGTGAGTTGTGCCCGTTGTTGGGAAACTGTAGTCTTTGTGTGGTTGTAGTTAGTCCGTTTTGCAGGAAGTTATATGACATCGTCTTCAGGTTTTCACGCTGAAAAGATAATGAACAAATTCAAAAGTAGCATGTGACTCGGAAAGTGGTATTGATTTCTGAAAATAAATGCTTTCAGATTCTTGACTCCTCTCTGTGTGGCCCTTTAACATACACAGATACAATAACAAAAGCACATGGGACTGTTTTGACTATGGCGCACTATATTTACTTAAAAGTGAGAATCCAGTAATATGCAAATAGATCAAAATTGAATTGTGGATCCAAATCAATCAAATCGATTCAGGAAATTGGGTTTCATTCCCAGCCCCAACGCCAAACGGGAAATGGCTTTAGCTATAGACAAGTTCAGCCGACATATCCAGGTAAGGGGCTGGCTCTGTGGCGCAGTCTGTTAGACCGCTACATCCAGCCCCATACGGTCTTGCCGTTGTCGGATTCCAGTGCACTGAAAGAGGCCCAGATTGATGCGTGAAAACGTCTTGAACGCTTGGAGCACCAAACGGACGCCATGTTGCCTGTGACGTTGACATCACAGACGAGCCTACACCCACTTCATACCCGCTAATGTCGTTAGTGTAATTCTATTTGTATGCAAAGTCGGTAGCGCAATGTGCCAAAGCGCAGCAGCGCCATTTCTAGTATGTGCAAAACGGCAGTGTTTGATCTGAAGCACGACGCACCGAATATTCCGTGCTAGGGCTGCAACGATTAGCCGATTAATCGTTGACTAATCGATTATGAAATTAATCGCCAACTTATTTAATAATCGATAATCGGCGAGAAATGTAATCACTGTTATTGTCGGCACATTTGTGCTTACAACACCCCCTTTTGGGCCACGCAAATTTGAAATGAAGTATGAATATGAAGAAAACGATCTTAACTGTTGGCACATTTGCTGTTTAACAAGACCAAAGTTGACTATCTTTCAAGTTGACAAGATTTATCTCTTGTCATCGTTGGTTTTTGAGAATATTTTGGGTAATCGATTCTTGAAATAATCGTTAGATGCAGCCCTATTCCGTGCACTGAAACGTGTCCCAAGTACGCCATTTGCGACCCAGCAATGGTTTGCATCGTAAATCCTAGCCGTTTTTTTTCTCCCCCCTACAGAACTAACAACATGTTAGCTCTCTTCCTGTCGTCTTGGATGTAATTAGTCCCTTTGAAAACGTGCTCTTGGTGATCTGTAGGGGGGCCCCTTATGCACACACCTGGCTCTCTCTGGGAAGGAAAGTGGCTCATTCACTGGGTCTGACTCCAATCCACACGTTTTCCACATTATGACCCACTAGCCTGGGAACAGGTTTGCTGCATCTTCACTCCTAGCGCTCTTTGTCTCGCGTGCAGGTGCGGGAGGGGGGTAGAGAGGAGGCTGTGGGTGGGCCGCATTCTCAGGATGCAGTTTGTCCAGTTTCAGAATTTTGTTTCCATTGGGGCGGAATCGCGACCGTGGCCTCAACGATTATGAGAAATGGAAATCATTGATTTATTTATTTTTTATTAAAGTTGTTTTTTTGGACGCAAGCACCGTTTTTTCATTCTTTATTGAGAGATAGTGATAGGATTGAGATGTTACAGGAAAATCCGGTGATGGGATTAGAACCCACGGCACGGCCCGACCTGTGATCTGGGGGACGTGTCCTATGACCTCTCTGCCACAGCACCCCCTTTTATTTTTATTTTTTTTGTGCTCCCCCCCGCACATTCACAGTATTGGTCGGACTGATGAGATTGACGTGGACGATTGACGTTGCAGGAAAGCCGGCGAGGGGAGTAGGCATTTTTTGGGGGGTAGATTTACTAAATCTGCATTGAAAACGTTTTTTTTTTGTGCTTTTCACTTTTCAGTGATACCCACCCCTGTTCTGAAGGCTACAACTAAAGAATGGAAACGTGCAGAAACAAGTGTTTTTTTGTGATGTTCATAAAGGAAAGTCTGAGGTGTTTTGTTGACAAGGACACCAAACTTCATTTTCTATGGGTCTTGAAAAAACCCTGGCACTGGGTGCGTTAATGGAATATTGCCATTCCTCTGAAGACTGGTCATTTAGTTGTTTGGGGTGTTGGGACATTTAGCCTCATCTCATGTGCCAGTGTGTCGGGTTCGGTGTGAACAGGACTGTAGCTGAAGTGTCGGGCGCAGCGCTCCCACTCCCACGCTGTGGCAGTGTCTGATTTTATGTTTTGCGGTAAGGGGCGGTGTCGGGGGGCGTACGTCTTCTGTAAACAATCTGCTTCAAAAGCTCATCTGGGAACACTTTACGTCTTTATAACACATCTTTGGAGAGCAACCAAAAATGCTGTTTGTCTTGAATCTACCATCGTGTGCCCTGCTTGCCGCTAACATGGGCCACTATTCCCCAGAAATGTTGGAGCTTCATGGTCCTATCAATTTTGGAGGCCAACACTTACATCATCATCATCAAGCCTGTAGTCTGGCTGACCGCTGGGGCACCACTGAAGACTTTGCAACCAGCGCTCTAAATCTCTCTCTCATAGACTGTATATAAAAATGGACACCGCCTTCGTTTTGATGTCCGTGCCTACTTTCGGGTTTGTATGGGCCAGCCTAGTCTCAGAAAACCGACCCCTATGGGAATTCCAATACAAATATTCCAATCTTAGCAGCCTGTTTTAACCTATTTAAGATCGTTTCTAATTGATGTTTTAATGTATATTGTCGGGATAATGGGGTCGCGCTAGGTGCGGTGTCCATAACCACTCGTCCAACGCGGACCCCCGTGCTATGTGTTTGGTTGACAACGACACAGAACTTAATTTTCTACGGCTCTTGAAAAAAACACTTGCATGTTGAAAAAAAGCTGGCATTGGGACGTGCTGAATTTGAAAGGGGCTGGCAGTGAATGAGTTAATGACTGTAGTCCCACACTGTGCTGGGACGTGGGAGGTGGACGTCCCGTGGAGAGACGACTGGTAAACAAATCTCTGTTACCACAAGCCCCAGGATGCCACAGTTTGGTCACACGATGCTAATGATAATAAATGACTCTACCGCAGTAAAAAGTCAACTGTGAATGTTATTCAGCCAGGCTCTTGCACCGCCTTTGTTGGCTTTGCTGTGTCCGTTTGCAGTTCCTTTCAAGGAATTTGAATTTTTAATTGTGACGTCACAGGGGCTTTGTAAAGCAAAAATTATAGCGGATCCAGGAGGGGTTGTTGTTGGTGGTTAAAGGGATAGACCACCGACGAAGGGGCTGGCTCTGTGGCGCAGTCCGTTAGACCGCTACACCCAGCCATGGATTAATTATAGAAGCTTTGTTAATGTAATATAAACAAATAATTTGTCTTGATAAGTTAATATAGTTATAAAGTTGCAAATATACATTTCTTTTACTTGAGTACATTGGCTTGCACAATAAATAATGAATAGCGTACGTGTATGCAGCACAGCATATATATGTACATAGTAATACGATTTACTTTTTCTCACTCCTTTTCGAATATTCATTTCATCATGTCTTTTCAGATTTCCATTATTTTGTTTCATTATTTACAATTATTTCTTTCTTTTTTGTATGTTTCAATATTTGAAAGAAACACTTAATTCATAAACGATTATCAATTGCAAAATTATTGAAAACCAAGCAATTTTTTTGCATCTTCAAGTGGTTGACCTCGTGCGATGCAACACGCGGTGACGTATTGCTTGTCGAAAGGAACCCAAACCGTCCCCCGCTCGGAAGGCGGCTGTGTTTACGTTCCGCAATGCGAGCGTTGTCCGCGTGTTTATGTTTGTGTGTGTTTGGTGTTTACTCAGTTCGAGAGCCTGAACGCTGAGCTGGAGCAGAACCAGGAACTGGCCAACAGCCGCATGGCGGAGCTGGAGAAGCTGCAGGTGGAGCTGCAGGAGGCCGTCAGGGAGAGCGAGAAGCTCAAGGTATCACAACGTTCTCACGTTGAAGAGAAGATGGAAGATAGGATTTACATTAGTTTAGAATCCCCATCTTTTAATTTTTAATGGAAGCAGCCATTCCCTTGGTCCAGAAGAACATGTGACCACATCGGTGAGATTTTGACTGGTGGATAATGGTTAAATGGTCACAGATCGAACTGTAGTAAGCAAATTTTGAACCGGTGTGCATTTTGTGCGACAAATTCAGCCACTTCAGTCCATCACAATGACTTTACATAGGCAGTTAAACAGACACTGGAAGTGCGTTTCAGACTGAAACGATATGTCAGCCTCCTGTTATGGGCGCATAAACTGATAAAAATACCCTTTACCATGCCCCGGTGATATCACAACTGCTACAGAAAGCCTGACTACAATATTTCTGGGTTTTACTGATATGAGGGCTATAAGCAGAGCTTGAAAACGAAATGATTTTTAAAACGTTCCGTTCCGAAGGGTTCAGGCAGGCCTTTCTTTGACGTTATCGTTCTTGGAACCGTACCACCAAAATATCGGTCCTGAACCGGTTCGGAACGCAAACATTTTGTTCGTTCTTAAAGTTCCTTATTTAGTGCAATGTTAAGTTTAGATATAGTTTATACAAAATATATTTGGTGGACTATCAAACTTCAGTGCAACTGTATTAACATGAAACCGGGTTTAAAACGGCATTACATTCACTTCCTCGCCTGTCCACAATATGGAGCCCCAGATGCATGGGACTTGACGACTGACAGTGAAAGTGGATGGAAATAGTCTCCCAGACATAGCATATGTTACATTATTTAAAGAAAAAAAAGTTTTTAACCGGTTTTGGGGATTTCATAATATTCCATTTCTGTTCCAGAACATTTAAATAAAAAAAATTTCTTTCCCTTTCCGCTCCTCGAAAAATTCTGTACAATTTTGTTCGTTTTTGGTTTTCGTTTCCGTTCCTTGCACCGGCTCGGAGCCCTGGCTATAAGGGATATCTCTGAAGCAGTCGCCACTGACTGCATACCCCCTAGTTTGCACTTGAAGTTGAAGTATACAGTATTCCATCGGCTCACCCCCAGATGGACCTGAGGAACATCCCCGAGGAGGTAGTGAAGGAGACCCCAGAGTACAAGTGTCTCCAGTCCCAGTTCTCTCTGCTCTACAACGAGTCCCTGGGGGTGAAGACTCAGCTGGACGAGGCCCGCGCTCTGCTGCTGACCGCCAAGAACGCTCACCTCAGACAGATCGAACACATGGAGGTAGTGAACTAGAAGTTGACCAGGGCTTTGGACTAGAGCTGCAACTAACGATTAAATTGATAATCGATTAATCGGCCATATTTTCTGCCGATTAATCGATTATCTGTTCATGTTTTTCTTGTTTTCGGAACCTTTGTGGTTTTTTTGCGCCCCATTCTGACCTTTGTTCAGGATTGGCTGGAAAGGGGTGAAGAAAGGGGAGGTGACATGTGGCAAAGATGTCGGGGAGGGGAAGAAAATGTAAGATTCTGCGTGCCACACATATGGTGTTTGTGTGTTTTGCAGTGTATGGACTATGGCGTGAAATGGATGTTCCCACTTATTAATTGTAGTTCGGATTTTGCCAAACGGGTGCTCCCCCATATCCTATCAACAATCACAAACCTCCACGGTGCGTTAACATGCATTGCGGGACTTTTAATCTGCATGACCAATACAACGAGTTTTCAACTGGAAAGTGGTGATGATATTATGTTACATATGAAGTTATTGGGATATTATGCACCTACTATGACCCAGATAGAAAATATGCTTCTTAGTTGGTGCAATGTTGTCTCCAAACCTGTTTTCCCTTATTGCACTGTAGACATTTAGAATATCATGCAATAGCTAATGAATATTTCGCAAAAACCTCGCTAAACGGAAAGTCAGGTCATATCTTGGCAGCCGCCTGTCGGAATGTTCTGCAAATACACACCCCTTCATGCCTGTGTATTAACACATCATAGCAAATTGCAAGACGCCAGCTAAAAGCTCTAGTTCCACCAGCAGGTCAAATTTTTATTCACATTCCTCTATGTAACTTCTGAGCAGTAGCTCATATCTGGACAGCGTTTTGACAGATTTGCCCTGCTTGGCCCCGTATCACTGCCTGCAGTTATATTTTAAAAAGTGTTTGTTATGTACGGCCGAGAAAATTCAATAACTGACCATGCTGTCATTGTTAGAAAAAAACACACTTTGACAGATCATGTTTGTCAGGTGGGTGGAAAACCGCTTTAACCCCAAGGTGGTGCCATCGCCGTCTAATGACCCTGAAGTAATTAAAACTAGAACATTCCAAGGGCCTAGTTACAGTTTGCCAGCAGGTCCAACAATAACTCGTTTGTCGGGCGAAAGAGCCAGGAGGTCAAGCCTCGGGGAAACTTTTAAACACCTCGGCAACATGTGCGCACGCACGCGCGGCCAATAAGCGCATACTGTCGCTTGATGCGCGACACGCGGGCTGCGGCGGCAGGGCACCGCTGAGGCAAAGCGGAACAAATTGGGGGCAGGCGCCGACACAACAATGGCGCTTTTTGTTTTGGGTTCCCGTCACACGTGCTCGCGGTCATGGCGTCGTGGTACATGATGCAGTCACAGGTCAGGTGTCGGAGAGCAGCGGTCCGCAGCTTGTCGATGGCAGAACTGAGGCAAGCCAAATAAACAGGCCGTCAGCCGAGTGGTGTTTGACAACGATGTAACACAATCGATTTGAGCGGTTGTGTGGAGGCCGAGGGGACGTGATGCTAAAACCTTGTAGAAGAAGCTGTACGAGGGAGTTTTTAGGTTGGACTTTTCAAACACAGACACAAATGCAGACCAGAAACACGTGAGCATTGCTATTATTTTTTTAAATGTTTTTTCCAGCCCAATCAGGCTTTTTTTCCCAAGCTTTATTTATTAGGGTTAGCGGAAACAGGTGAAGATGGGGGGCAGACATGTGGGAAATAGGTCGGTGCCGAGATTCGAACCACCGACTCAACGCGCCATTAAGGCATATGCGTGCTTTCCAGCGCTCTGCCTAACTGACTGAGCTACTGGGCAGCATTATTTAAATAAAAAAACAACGATAAGTCATCCAATCACAGCACAGTAGGCGTGACAAGTGACTGAGTAGGAAGCATCTCTGATTGGTCGGCAGAAACGGAGCAGAGGATCAGATTTTTTTTATTTGATGGACTCCAGACTGGCTGTGTCCGAAATCGCTCATTATCCCCTACTCCCTACCCCCCATATAGTGCACTCACGTATAGTGCACTCAACAGCAACTGCCAACTTTCGGACACTAGAGTTGGCGCCGTCAAAATTATTATATAAAAAATATAATTATAAAATTCAACAATCATCACAAGAAGTACTTAGATTTATAACTATTTGCCGCAGTCAGTCGCTATTTACTCCCGCCGCAGAATTTTTTTAAAAGTTTAGGTCATTTTTAAAATGTCTTGCAAATGCATTATGTGTTATATTGCTCCGTCTAGGGTACATCCGATGCTCACTACATTTCGCAGTGCATTGTGGGATACTTTCAGTGCACTATCTAGGGTACATGGAGAATTCGGACACCCCTACAAGATGGCGTGCGCCCCATATAGTGCACTATATAGGGGTTAGGGAGCGATTTCGGACACAGCCACTGTTTGTTTTGGCTTGCTGGGCTGAAATTAGACTGTTTCTCTAACGAGTATAGTAGCAGCAAATACCGCCACCTAGCGGACAGTCGGTACTGCACCCGCATTTATTCATGATTTCAGAAATCAGTATTTTTAGTGATATCCACCCAGGTTGGAGGCTATTGCTAAAGAATGAAAACGGTTTCGTCGGTTATGCAGTGCACTGGAAAGCAGGCATATGTCTTAATGGCGCGGTGAGTCGGTGGTTTGAATCCCACCACCGACGTATTTCACCTGTTTCCACTAACCCTGATAATGATAATCGATAATTGAATTAATCGGCAACTAATTTGATAATCGATTAATCGACAGTGATTAATCGCTTCCTTGGTTGGTCCCTCCTCCACTCAAATGTGCTGAATATCTGTTGTTCAACGTTTGCTACTTTGCAATATCAATAACGTTTCATGTTAACAAACCTTCCGAATTTGCGCAGCAGCTCAGTCTGTTAAGAGTGAGTGCACTGGAAAGCACACATATGCCATGATGGCGCGGAGAATCGTGGGTTCGCTCTCCTGCCAACAGATTTCCCGCATGTCTCCTCTCCCTTTTTCACCCCTTTTCCAGCTAATTTTGAATAAAGCTGAAAATAGTACCAAAGGGCCAAAAAAAAAGTTCCGATTTCAAAGGGGAAATGAACCGATTAATCGATTAATCGTCAGTGAAAAGGGCAGATTAATCGATGATCAAATTAATCGTTAGTTGAAAAAAAACACCCATATGTTGAGTGGCACTGGCACGGATTGAGTTAAATACGGTGTCATCTCCAAACAAACAGCAGTTTCCCTTTAATCACTTCCTTATTCCAGAGGCTTCTCAAGTAGTTTGTCAGGAAACTGAACGCTCGTAGGTTGTATCTCCATCTGCTCCTCGTTACCCCGGCCTTTGTTCACCCTCCATCTCAAATCAACCCCCTCCCCCCCTGCAGAATTCTAGATCATTCTGTCCATGTTGTATACAGCAAGCCATCAGATCCTAACAAGCGCAGGGTTTATCTACCGGTCCATCCCCGTCTTATCTACGGCCGGCCTGGCGCACCTAGACACTGTTAATGCACCACATAAGTTGCCAATGTCCTTTAGAATTGGGAAAGGATGTTTTGAGTTCCTTTGTAAGGTCTTTCTGCTGCCTCCATTCAGTGTTGCTGACTAGTTTTTTGCATTTTCTCAAGCTAAAAACAGCAGAGATGGCAAGTAACAGAAGTACAAATACTTTGTTACTGTACTTGAGTACGTTTTGCAAGTATCTAGTATTTTCAAGATTAATTTTAATTCGCCATATTCCATATACATACATGACTTTACATGATTTTTTAAAAGTTATTTTTTCCGGCGTCAGCGCCGTTTTTCCATCTTTACTGGATAGGATTAGTCGGAAACAGGGTTGAAGAGATCGGGGGTAGACATTGCAGACAAGTCGACGATCTTAGTCGAACTCGTGACACTGCGCTGCGGTAGACACAGCGCCACTAACATGAATGAGGTCGCGTTAGGTGCAGTGTCCATAACCACTCGGCCAACGCGAACCCTGCACACTATATCTTATAACAATTTTGTCGGCTTTCCTGCGATGTCTACCCCCGATCTTTTCAACCTCGTTTCCAACTTAAAAGGCCGTCATTTGTGTCCTCAAATGTATGTTTTGGAGCAGCATTGAATCTTTGGTCTTGTGGCGTTGCAGAGTGACGAGTTGTCGCTCCAGATGAAGCTGAGGACAGAAGTCATCCAGCTGGAAGACACGTTGGCTCAGGTCCGCAAGGAGTACGAGATGCTGCGCATCGAGTTTGAACAGAACCTGGCGGCCAATGAACAAGCAGGTACCTGGACTGGATTCAACGTGTTAAACAGCGCCGGGCTGCCTATGTAGTGGAAATGGAATGGCGTTGTAATTCTATTGGCAGTCCTCGTCTTACTACCGGCACGCAATGTGCCGAAGCTTAAAAATAATAAGTTATATATAGTACCTTTCAAGCAACCAGAGGTGGGATGGATTGGTTGACCTGGTGGTTTGGTTGACCTGGTGGATTGGTTGACCTGGTGGAATGGTTGACCTGGTGGAATGGTTGACCTGGTGGTTTGGTTGACCTGGTGGAATGGTTGACCTGGTGGTTTGGTTGACCTGGTGGATTGGTTGACCTGGTGGATTGGTTGACCAGGTGGAATGGTTGACCTGGTGGATTGGTTGCTTCTGGTGGATTGGTTGCTTCTGGTGGAATGGTTGACCTGGTTGATTGGTTGACCTGGTGGATTGGTTGACCTGGTGGATTGGTTGACCTGGTGGATTGGTTGACCTGGTGGATTGGTTGACCTGGTGGAGTGGTTGACCTGGTGGAATGGTTGACCTGGTGAATTGGTTGACCTGGTGGATTGGTTGACCTGGTTGGTTGGTTGACCTGGTTGGTTGGTTGACCTGGTGGATTGGTTGACCTGGTGGATTGGTTGACCTGGTGGATTGGTTGACCTGGTGGATTGGTTGCTTCTGGTGGAATGGTTGACCTGGTGGATTGGTTGACCTGGTGGATTGGTTGACCTGGTGGATTGGTTAACCTGGTGGATTGGTTGCGTCCGGCTGTAGGTCCCATCAACAGAGAGATGAGGCACCTGATCAGCAGTCTGCAGAACCACAACCTG
>OMKY01255924.1:0-11384 GCA_900302395.1 Bregmaceros cantori
CCTGGTGCATTTCAATGGAAAGATGGGAGGACCGCAACACGCAGACAAAACGCCCGAACAGGCGCTTTGTCGTGTAATAGTTACACACAAACACAAAAATATGCATGTACATACGTGCGCGTGTACTATTTAAAGGTTATGTGGCATGTAAATACACCCAACATGCAATATCATCGACTTTTGGTCATTAATTGAAATACTTTGATGCAGTTCCACGCTTATACTGTAGGGGGCGGTAAAGGCTCGTTTTGAATTTTGTGGTCGGTGTGACGTCACACTGACCACAATTTCAAAAGAACCAAAATCTGGGAGGACCTCAAAATGCCCACTTTAGGCAATTATTGTGAAGCAACCACAAAACGACCAGAATAGCGTTTTACATGGTCCATTATTATGTCGCAAGCCTATTCTTAACAAATAAACACTTTTAAAACTTGATTTTTCATGTCACCCCATCTTTAAGCAAGCTTCCATTCTTGCTCCTATTTATTTAGCCAGTCATCCTGGCGTTTGTGAGAGTCCGAGTCCGCCTGATATGTAATTGTACTAGTGGCTCGACAGGATGTGGGTGCCTAAGGCTAAGTACACTAAGATCCAGTACGCCATGCATGCAACTTTAACATGCACTCATACATCCATATTGCATGTTTGATGGTAGTTGAAATAACTGCCAGCATGCATCATAACACACAATGATCTACACAATGTGGGGAATCTTTTAAAAATTCTTTGTGATATTAAAATTTAGTGAAAAACGCATCCTACGCACCCATGAATTTTGCAGCCGTATCATCACAGCCACTGGCAAATGTATGCCCACGACCAGAGATGGCAAATCCAGCTCCAGAAAGTAACAGTCCTGCCACATTTTGGCTTCTACCCAGCATAGAAGTGCACTGCAAACAGGTGTCACTGATTAGCAGATCACCCCAACTGAAGAGCTTCTCTAATAAGGAGCAGCTACTATTTGCAGTGCACAGGTAGAGCCAAAACATGGCAGGACTTTTACTTTCTGGAACTGGATTTGCCATCTCTGCCCACGACAATCTTGGTCGTCCTCTGCACCTCTTCCCATCAAGTCCTCCATTCAGTAGAATTCTCTGGAAACATTCCTTCCTCAAAATGCCTGACTTGTGTGCAGGCAGTATGAAGGGCTCAGAGCAGAATTGGCGCGCTGCGGCAACCAACCTCCATGATGGGGACGGAACATGGAAGATGATCAGAGCCAAAGTGCTGCTCAAATTAAATGAAAAACGCACACAGACCCATTGAGTCCTCCTATTGTTAAAGAAATATTGTATACCTTCTAGCAGAACCAAGATGTTTTTTTCAATTAAATTATTTAAAGAGATAATGTGAATTGATACACCCCTTTTCAAGAAAATGAATGTTCAATTAGTACCAGAGATGGCAAAAGTACCCACATTTCTTACTTGAGTAAGAGTAAAATACATTTGTAAAAAAACAACTCGAGTAAGACTACAAAGTACTGATCCAAATAGCTACTCAAGTAAAGTAAAAAGTACAGGCTCAGAAATGTACTCAAAAAGTATTTTTGAAAGTAAAAAGTACATGCTCTAAAATGTACTCAAAAGTATTTTTGAAAGTATAAAGTACAAAGTACTACAAATAAAATTGTATGTAAAATGCATTTTTTCAATGTTAGTTTGTCAATGTTATTGCTCGAATAAATTAACAACTAGCCTAATTTATCTTATATCTCGGGAGGAAATATAAGATACGTAGAGGAAATGACCAGCCTTGACACGGGAATATGTCTCGAGGGTTCATTTATTAAGCTATACTGGACATTAGCCGGGTATTGGCTAGCTAAGCTAAGCTATGAGCTGAAGCAGGAACAAGTCGAACACACGTATGTTAAGAAACATCACTGGTTTACAGCTGATGGGAGGGGACATCCGATGATGTCACAGCTTGTAGCCAATCAGGACAATGGAGGCGTGACTCTCCAAACACATACTCATAATTATAATGTTAACATAATTATAAATTGAGACCTTGACTTGAAAAAAAATATATATTAATTAATATATTATATTTTCATTCAAATATATTATTAATATATGTTGATATTATTATTATTATACGCCTCCTCTAAGCTCCGGGACTTTGCACTTGACAAATTAAAGTACCGTTTTCTTTGCTTTAGTTACCGCTCCTAGAGTGCTGTTAATATCCAAAGTCTCACAATAAAGTGATTCTCCTTCTGATTCTGATTCTTGGATATCTTGCCATGATATGTGACGACTAAAATATTTGGTTTGTGGGGGACTAGGGCCCAGAGAGAGTTGTACAGTTTACAGGAAGCGCTATTTGGCCATCATTTTCTCATACAAAGTGCATGCACATTGTCTCTGTTTTACACCGTATTACACCGATGTTCTATTAAAAGGATGTTGTTTTTGTCTCTTGATAAGCCATTGCGTGACATCTGTTGCTGTAACCTTGTTTGGTCCGCAGCGTCTAGATATTCTTAGATTGGTGTCACAGACGAGAAATCCGAGACCAGCTTCTAAAACCAGCTCCTCCGGGATAAGAGAATGTGAAATGCAGAGCTTAATCGATGCATTGTTGCCGCAGGAAGACACTTTGGCCAAAAACTCTGCAAAGAAGTCATGGCAGGGCTCCGAAATGGTTCAAGGAACGAAAACTGAAACCGAAAACCGAGAAAGAACGGAATTCTGCGGAATTTAATGGGAGCGGAAAGGGAAACGAAAGAAGATTCCGGAAACAGAACAGAAACGGAACATTATGAAATCCACAAAACCGGTTAAAAAACGTCTTTTTCCGTTCTCGGTATATTTATAAATATGCTATGTCTGCGAGACCATTTCCGGTTCGGCATCCATCCAACTTTCAGTGTCAGTCATTAAGCCCCATGCATCTGTGGCTCCATCTTGTGGACAGACGAGGAAGCGAACGTCGTGGTGTTAATACAGTTACACTGAATTCTTCACAGAATTATTTAAAAAAGGACAGATTTTCGTGAAACTTTCACCAGAGGTGGATATGACCTTACTGGAGGTTTGTGCTTTCTTCACGACATGGCCAAATTGAATCTTCAAAATTCATAATACATCCACAAACAACCAGGCCAACTGTCGGCATTCAATATAATTGTAAATAACTGCATAATTCAGACTGCTCTCATAATGTAATGAATGGCCGTTGATATCCAATGTGTAAGAAAGCGTAATGAATGAGTTAATCACCTCGCTGAGAAAAGACGGTGGAATGAGCCTTTCAGAAAATATCTCCTGGCGCCCCCCGGCAGCATAATCAAGCCGGCGAGTGCTCCATTAAAGCCTGCGTGTCAAGTGTTGCGCGAGGAATATTTCGGTGTAATCACGATTCCCCTCAGCGACCTCGCCCGACGCACAGCCGCATTGCGCACTAATCAGGCTCACGGTTCGACTGATTGCGCTTCACCCGTTTAGCGTGATCCGACGCGCCCCCCAAACCTTGACCTCCGCGCCGGCGGTGATGTGGCGAACAACAGCTGTTTACTGTCTCTACAGGCCGCCGATGGAAAGGTGCCTTTGGCTGCAGGCTTTAGGTTAAATGATTTTTTAATTTGGGGTTCAGACGAAAAGTGTGTGTAAGTGACAATGCAAAAAATGGAACGGAAACGAAAACCAGGAAGTTTTAGTATTTTCCAGGGAACAGAAACGAAACCGGAAACGTTATTATTTTTTATGTTCTTGAACAGGAACACTTATTTTAAAATAATGGTAACCGCTTAATACCGGTTTTATTTTGTTCCTCAAAGGAGTATTTATAAAATCGATGCAACAGTGAGGTACGAATCGTTGCGGGACTCTGCATGTTGTCGTGGGTTCGCCCCGACACGCAACGAGACCTCGGCTGTAAAGCGCTACCAGCGGCCTCTGTAGCGAGTCGCTGTGGGTTCGCCGCAACATATATTACATAGCATTAAACAGGAACGAAATTAACCGTTCCGGGAACAATATTTTTTAGTTCTAACCGGTTCAGGAACGTCAATTTATTGGTGGAACACATAACCGGAAACGTTATGATTCTGTTTCTGTTCGGAACGAACCGCTTGGGAAAAAATATTGTTTCAAAGCCCTGATTGTTAGTAGATCCGGTGGTAAGGATTAAAAGTTTACTTTTTGTTAGCTATTATCTAGCATCACCTTCGGTCTTCCAGTGGATGTTGCAACATTCTTTATGTTTCTCTGTCACGCCAATCTCGACGGTGTTCCAGCTGTAATTATTCTCAGTCTTTCTCATTGGAAACCATGTCGGTGTTGTGTGCGCACAGATCACTCATTCAAACAACTTTTTCTTCTTATGGGTCAGACTATTCCAAACTGACATTCTTTGCACGGTCTGTCTGTTCCTAGTGTCCGATGCATGCAGAGTTGGGAAGTAATGCATTACATTTACTGTGTTACAATTTTTTTGTGTACTTTTTTACTTTTGGACAATTTTTTTGTGTACTTTTTTACTTTTGGAGTACATTTTTCACAAGTTACTTTCTACTTTTACTGAAGTAAATTTGAAGCGAAAAAACTTTAGTGATGTAGATGATGTAGATGTAGTGATGTAGATGTCAACAATTGCTACTTGTTACATTAGCTTGGCCGTTAGCTGCTGGCACATATGTTGGCGTCATATTTCTCTCTCTCTCCCCCTCTCGGGCGCACTCTCTCTTGATCTCTCTTGCTCCCTATCTTGATCTTTCGCTCTCTCTCTCTCTCTCTCTCTCTCTCTTTCAGGCGCTTTCTCCCTCTCGGGCGCTCTCGCTCTCTCCCTCTCCGTCTCACTCCCTCTCAGTAAAAAAAATATTTTTTTTACTGAAAGTTATTCAGTACTTTCGCTACTTAAGTAACTTTTTTGTTGTACATTTGACGCTTTCACTCCGTTGGAGAAGCAAGTCAATTGTTCTCCTGCCCACACGTTATTGTGCCTAAGCCGACATGAAAACGGTGAATCGTTGGATGTGTGTTTGTGTTCACTAGCTCTATTTTACATCTATTCTGATTCACGCCGGAAGAATATTACTATTCATTGTTGGAACTATATTATTTATTATTCTGCCCGCTGTCCTCGACTAGCCGTGACACTTTTGCTTCTTGCTTTTGTTAATTGAAATCTCAAATTAGCACATCCACAGATACTTCCAAGTGATAGTGACATTCTAAAAGTGTTAGTCATTTTGCAACTACAATCCTGCAGATAGAAAATAGAAGGATTCATTTGATAGACGTATAAATGCAGCTTGCCTTCTGGTCGAGCTTTCGGCTTCTTCAGTCCACCGTCCTGCATGAGTTCAAAAGCAAACGCCACGTTGTGCACCTGTAAGGGAAAGAAGGGAATACACAGATTTCACGTTGTTTTACTGCACAAATCTAGTCAGAATAGGGCTGTACGATTTTCCTCAGAAATTAAATCACAACTTTCACCACTGAAACCTCAATTTCAGATATGATTCTGATTTTTGAAAAAAAGAAAAAAAAAACATCAAAATAAAGAGTCTCATCGCTCAAAATTTTTGGCTTTAAAATGTTGAAAAAAGAAGTACAGAGACCTCACTCGTGGGCATGTAATTGATATTAAATTATATTATTTAATATATCGATATACATCCAAATATCCAATTAAAATTTACAACATACCCAGTAAAACCACAGTGGCTCACTGTGTTTTCGTATTAAATCAGTTACTACGGATTGCAATTACACTAGAAAAAAATCTAAATCTGATTCGACGATCTACTTCTTAATAGAAGGAATCCTCGACGAAGTAACATCCAATCTCCAATTTTTGATCAACAATGGGGCAATTTCCTAAGCAGAAATACACCCTTTAAATTCGTAAAGAGAAATTTGTATTATGAATATGTTCCGTCACTAATCAATACCACTACAGATTGTGCATTTACTACGTTTATTTTTCCTTTATATTTGTACTGGATATATGGGGAACGAGATCGTGACGTCAAGGAAGCGAGGTCTCTGTAACGAGGGTGAACTTGAATATTTCTACCACCCATCTACTTTTTGTTCGTTTCTGTTAAAATTGAGGTGTGTTTCAACAGTGCACACTTGATGTATGTCAACCTTCGGTCGCTCTACGAATGCTCAGATGCGCGTGCGTAATTGCGCACATACTTGTGCAGGTGCGTGCAACCGCGACAGTTGGCATGCGAGTGGGGGATGCGTTTTGGAAGCGGCCTCGAACGTGATCGCTCGTCCCTCATGGATATCTCAATAACCACTCACTGCTACCCATAAAAATACAATAAATATCTAAGTCATCATCCCATTGATACATAAACATGTGTACCTTCTGTTCAAAGCTTTCTGGTGTGAGGTAGAAGTTGTACAGGGGGACGAAGTAGTCCTCCAAAAGACCCATCAGTAGAACCAGGTAAACTCCATCTGCAAACTATAGAGAACTTGGGGTGAACGGGATTTCAAAATATTTACATTGGTCTGTCTACAAAACATAACAATGTGATTTTTGAGGATACTCTACCGTGAACAGATATGGGCAGAGTAGCCATAAAAATTACTCAAGTAAAAGTATTGTTACCTCAGCAAAATATTACTCAAGTAGGAGTAAAAAGTAGTCATCCAAATAGTTACTCAAGTAAAAGTAAAAAAGTATTCCACAAAAAAGTTACTTAAGTAGCGAAAGTACTGAGTAACTTTCAGTTTAAAAAATGAATTCAAAAAAATGATCGCCCGAGAGAGAGAGCCTGAGAGAGACAGAGACCGAGTGGGAGAGAGAGAGAGAGCAAGAGACACCAAGAGAGAGAGAGCGAGCGAGAGAGAAAGCGCCCGAGAGAGAGATATGACATCAACATATGTGCTAACAGTTCCCAACGGGTGTCGCTAAAGGCAGAGTTAATGTACCGAGTACTTTTTACTGACATCTCAGTAAAAAGTAGTTTTTTTCACCTCAAATTTACTTGAGTAAAAGTAGAAAGTAACTTGTGAAAAATGTACTCCAAAAGTTAAAAAAGTACTCAAAAAAATTGTAACTGAGTAAATGTAATGCGTTACTGCCCATCTCTGCCCGTGGTGTAGTGGGTTAAACCGCTGCTGCTTCAAAAAACATCGTGCCTCACTTAGTGGCCGCACAACTTACATTTACGCGCCCTTACTAACCTCCATTAGTCCCCCAACATGTGTGCGTGTGTAGGCTCCCAAGCCCCCACCTGGTTGTGTTGGGTATGAGCAGTAATTGGTTGGGCTGAGAGAGTGACGGTAAAGGGCGTGGTACCATGTGGTCCTGTGTGGTACCGTGCAGCCTGTACAGCGCTGGCCCCCAGGCATTATTGACTCATAAAAATGCACTGGTAGGGTTATTCCTGGCGCTTCACTGGTCCCGCTAAGTATACGCTACTAGCTCACAGCTAATTATACGGCCTTACAAGGCCTGCATGGCTGGACTCTTGACGTTTGAAGGAAAAACAAAAAAAAAAAGTTAAAAAGTTGAGCACTACTTTGTTCTGAAGCTGTCCAGAAAAGATCGGCATCGTTCCACCAAGAAAGCTAATCCGAATGCCAGGTTTAACTGTGTTCAAAATCTGATGTTTACGGCAGAGCGGTGGTCAATTCTGTTTGGTGAACCATTTTGAAGTAAATGTAAAGATTTTGATGAGAATATACTCTTACTAATTTATAGAGACGGAAGAAGAATGTATAGAGAGGGAAAAGGAACAACCTCTTAATGTCAAATACACACATGCACACACACACACACACACACACACACACACAGACAAACATGAGTGACATGTAAGATTAAAATAAGATTGGCGGAAACAATAAAGAAAAAATACATTTTAATAATTTTTTAAATTGTGAACGATAGCCCCTCGAGATATCTAGATGCCAACCCTGTATTGTCCAACTCTGTGTTGCAAGGAAATCCCATCCCAGCTTCTACCATCATTGAATCAGCTGCAACATTAAAGCCAGCCTCTGAAGAACTGACAAGGGATTAGAATCACGCCTAGCTGAAGCAACTCTTGTGCAGATCGGTTATGACTTTTCCCGATATCTTAAATAGGTTTTTTTTTTTAACTTCCTAATGTGGGAGAGTTTAACAGTTGAACTTAATGTTAGACACATTACGATAGTTTGATTATTAACTGCTAGTGTACTCAGTGCATTACCAAGTATCGCGAGAAAAAAAAGTAACGACCCTGTTTTGGGAAAAGTAAGGAGTACATTAAGTACTGATATTTTGTTTAAAAATCTACTAAGTAGAAGTAAAAAGTGCTCACAGAAAAAAGTAATTCTAAAAGTACAGATACTTGAAAATTCTACTCAAGTACAGTACTTAAGTATTTGGACTTTGTTACTTGCCTTCTCTGATTATAAATGAAGTGACAATATGATGGGAGATCATCACTTCCCACAGCCAGTGAATTTAAAAATCTACTAAGTAGAAGTAAAAAGTGCCCACAGAAAAAAGTAATTCTAAAAGTACAGATACTTGAAAATTCTACTCCAGTACAGTACTTAAGTATTTGGACTTTGTTACTTGCCTTCTCTGATTATAAATGAAGTGACAATATGATGGGAGATCATCACTTCCCACAGCCAGTGAATTTAAAATGTTTTGCAGACAGTTGAATGAATGAAATGTTGCGTACCGTTCTCCTGTGTAACCGGGTTTACAAAGACACAGTCCACTGGAGGCGACACACACCGCGTCGTTGCGACACTGACACTCTTGGGAGCAGTTGTGTCCGAAGCGTCCGTCCGGGCACGGCTGGCCACACACGCTGCCCTGCACATCAGCAAAGGGAAATAATGAAGCATGCGTACCGTACCGTATTGCGACAGCTATATAGAACTTCGTAACCACTGGCATGTACTAAGTCTGCGAAGGATCGAGAGTTTAACTTCAATATTGAGGAAACAATCAAAATATTTTATCAATGTGACTGAAGTTTCAGCGTATCCTCTATACATTAACCAAATTGGTTTCATCAGTCAATTATGCTGTGTTGTGCCAAGACCAGTGGTCTAGCAATGCTTGTAATAATAATAATAATAATAATAACAATGATAATAATAATAATAATAATAATAATAATAATAATAATAATAATAATAATAATAATAATAATAATAATAAACTGTGATCATACATGCACCATCATGCTAACACTATTTCCCTTACCCCACAACACAAAGGACTACAGTCGAAAAATGTTATTGTTGTTCATGAAGTGACAATGCTTAAATTACTGGTCACGTAATGGTCAATTTGTCCATTATGATGACAACAATTGTGTTTTTTATTATTCTATAATAATACGAGGAAGAAGATAATAATCAGATATGGGCAGAGTAGCCATAAAAATTACTCAAGTAAAAGTATTGTTACCTCAGCAAAATATTACTCAAGTAGGAGTAAAAAGTAGTCATCCAAATAGTAACTCAAGTCAAAGTAAAAAAGTATTCCACAAACAAGTTACTTAAGTAGCGAAAGTACTGAGTAACTTTCAGTTTAAAAAAAATGAATTCAAAAAATGAATGAAAAAAAAAAAATGATCGCCCGAGAGAGAGAGAGCCCGAGAGGGAGACAGAGACCAAGTGGGAGAGAGGGAGAGCGAGAGATACCAAGAGAGAGAGAGCGAGCGAGAGAGAAAGCGCCCGAGAGAAATATGACATCAACATATGTGCCAACAGTTCCCAACGGGTGTCGCTAAAGGCAGTTAATGTACCGAGTACTTTTTACTGACATCTCAGTAAAAAGTAGTTTTTTTCACCTCAAATTTACTTGAGTAAAAGTAGAAAGTAGCTCATGAAAAATGTACTCCAAAAGTAAAAAAGTACACAAAAAAATTGTAACTGAGTAAATGTAATGCGTTACTGCCCATCTCTGCTAACAACATAATCTCTATTAGCATGTTTCCCCCCCTCTTTCTGTATCTATGATCTAATTTCCAAAGCCATTTAATTAAATTGAATTTTAAATACTCATTAAACATAATAAAAACATTAAAAAACTATTTAACATCACAACGCCCAACCACCCCCCTCCGTATATAAGTCATGAATCAGTTTTTTTTTTATATTATATTTTTAAATCAATATTCAAATTACAGCTTTGTGTGATGTGCGATGCGTGGATGATGTGTTGGTTCTGGCTCGCCTGGCTGAACAGGAGTTTAACTTCCCTTCCAAATTAAAACATTTTCACCATCCACCAATGTTTTGTAATCGGTAACGTGAGGGGACTCAAATGTAATGAGTTAAAGGTACTAAGGTAAAAATGTACTTGAGTAAAAATTACACATTTCAAAAAATACTCAAAATACTAAATTAACTGAATTACTTAATTACTAAATTACTAAATCACGTTACGGTGAGTAAATGTAATCCATTACTTTTCACCACTGCTAACTACATTTCAACGTTGATTGCCCAGTTAAGGACAGTGATTGGGACTGATGTGTTGCTGATGATGTCAACTGTCGGGTTTTTTTCAGCTTCTTTGACCAGAAAAAGATGAATAAGACCAGAGATGGGCAGTAACGCATTACATTTACTCTGTTACAATTTTTTGTTGTACTTTTTTACTTTTGGAGTACATTTTTCACAAGTTACTTTCTACTTTTACTCGAGTAAATTTGAGGTGAAAAAAACTACTTTCTACTGAGATGTCAGTAAAAAGTAGTTGTTACATTAACTTGAAGCTTTGGCACATATGTTGAGGTAATATCTCTCTCTCTCTCTCTGTCTTTCTCTCTCGCCCTCTCTCTTGGTATTTTGGTCTCTCTCCTCTCTCTAATATACCTCCTTCCAGGAGGATATGAAAAGCAGGGTAATTTCCAGGGATTGTAAATCAACAAGGGGCATTCAATTACATGTTGAAAAGAGAATTTGCTTCATTTTTTTACTTAAATTTACTAAGTACTTTCGCTACTTAAGTACGTTTTTTGGGGAGTACATTTTTACTTTTACTTGAGTAACTATTTGGATGACTACTTTTTACTCCTACTTGAGTAATATTTTGCTGAGGTAACAATACTTTTACTTAAGTGATTTTTATGGCTACTCTGCCCATATCTGAATAAGATCCACCAGACACGTCTGAGGTCATTCAGCTTCAACAGAACCCGACGTGGCCAGCAGAGGGCGCCCTGTGACCAGGAACCGTTAATCTCTGTAGGAACTGAACACGCTCCTCATGGGACGCTTTACATGGCCAGAGTTCGAAAAACGTTTTAAGCAGAGATGGCAAAAGTACCGGGATTTCATACTTGATTAAGAGTAAAATACATTTGTAAAAAAACAACTTGAGTAAGACTACAAAGTACTGATCCAGATAGCTACTCAAGTAAAGTAAAAAGTACAGGCTCTAAAATG
>OMKY01255926.1:3258-17382 GCA_900302395.1 Bregmaceros cantori
GTATTAGTTATGAAGTTCAGTACGTTGGTTGATGTACATGTAAATTTTAAAGTGCAGTTAGATTTATACTTTTAACTGTAGCCCTAGCTAGAATCGAGTTGTTAACTTGTTTTAACTGGTTCAACTTGTTTTAACTTGTCTTGACCTGTTTCTACTTGTTTTTAACTTGGTTTAGGTCCCTCCCGGAGTTTGCAAACTCCACTCACGGACAGCCGGGTGAAATATAGCAACTCTGCTGAGCCCGTTTTGTACAACCATCTTCTCATGTCGCATATCTTATGCTGAAATGTTAAATGGCTCTGTACTGTCTGTTCTAAAATAAAAATTCATTCATTCATTCATTCATTCATTCATTCACTGCTGAAATCCAACCAACAGCAGTCTACACACTAAAACTGGAAGGTTGTAGCAGGCCGCTTGTCGAGCTCCTGCATGTACACAGCACACAGGAAGTGGATTTCAGCACATCCTTTCCTCCCCACCGTGCCATGAAATCCAACGTGAGTCGTGCATTAACATTGATGCCTCTGATCCCATCCATTATTCACCGTACTCGGAGAGTGATGAGCTGGATGTGACGTTAATGGCGGTCACAACATTGATGTATTGAGACGGCAAAAGTTGGAATGTGAGAGCACAGATTTAACCTCAGCGCGTGCAAGTTGGAAGACACGCACAAGGTGGCTTCCGTACACGACATGTCAGATCTTATATAAATGTATCTATATACAGAGATGGCAACAGTACCCAAATGTATTACTTAAGTAAGAGTAAAATACATTTGGGAAAAAACAACTCGAGTAAGACTACAAAGTACTGATCCAAATATGTACTCGAGTAGAGAAAAAAGTACAGGCTCTGAAACATACTCAAAAAGTATTCTTTTAAGTATAAAGTACAAAGTACAAAAATGAAATTGTATATAAAATTCACTTTTTCACTGCTAGTTTTACAATGTTTGAATAAATTGTTAAAAACCTAGCCTAACTTACTTCACTTAACGTTCACAAATCCCACTGCCGGCATTACCGCCCCCTACTGGCTCATTCACACTATTACATATCCCTACCACCTACCATCGGTGCGTAAAAAAAGAGTAACGAACCTGTTATGGGAAAAGTAAGGAGTAGAAATACAGATATTTCAGTTGAAAATCTACTCAGTACAAGTAAAAAGTCATCAGAGAAAAAAGTACTTCTAAAAGTACAGATACATGAAAAAACTACTTAAGTACAGTACTTGATTCGGGCCTAGTGTTGGCAAGTTGATTGCATAAAAACACAGAGGTGGGGGGTGCCTACCGTTTTCGGTGACGATAGCGTCGGTGTGAGAGCTGCCATACTTGTGGATGTGATCAACGGCGTCCTGTACGCTATCCACCACTTCCAGGCAGCATTCCAGCCCACCGTACTCAGAGTGCAGGCACGCTGCCTCTGACGGACTGAACGTCAAGAAGGACGCGAAGCTCGGGCCAGCATGGATCTTCACCTTGGATCGATGCCAACACACAAATAATCTGTTACAGAGCGTTCGTTACGCGCTAAAGACTCAAGGTCATCCCAATGGTACCTACCAACAGGACCAGAGATGGGCAGTAACGCATTACGTTTACTCAATTACAATTTTTGTGTGTACTTTTTTACTTTTGGAGTACATTTTTCCCAAGTTACTTGCTACTTTTACTCAGGTAAATTTGAGGTGAAAAAATGTACTTTTTACTGAGATGTCAGCAATTTGCTGCTTGTTACATTAACTGTTGGCACATGTGACGTCATATCTCTCTCTCTCTCTCTCTTGGGTGCTCTCGCTCTCTCGGGCGCTTTCTCTCTCGCGCTCTCTCTTTTTCTCTTTCTCTCTCTTCGTCTCTGTCTCTCTCTCTGGCGCTCTTCCTTTCGGGTCTCTCTCTCTCTCTGTCGGGCTTTCTTGCTCTCTTTATCTCCCAATTCATTTCATTTTTTACTGAAAGTTACTCAGTACTTTTGAAGGAAAACGAAGACCGGAAACGAACAGAATTTTGTGGAAATTTGCGAGGAGTAGAAACGGAAACGGAAAAAGATCTCTTCAACTGTTCCGGAACAGAAACGGAACATTATGAAAGCCACAAAACCGGTTAAAAACATTTTTTTTCTCTATATATTATTTTAACATATCCTATGTCTGGGAGACTATTTCCGCCTACTTCCACTGTCAGTCATCAAGCCCCATGCATCTGGGGCTCCATCTTATGGACAGACGAGGAAGTGAACGTAATGGCGCTTTAAACACGGTTTTCATGTTAATACAGTTCCACTGAAGTTTGAAAGTACACCAAATATTTTTTGTATAAGCTATATCTAAATGTGACATTGCACTATATAAGGAACTTTAAGAACGAACAGAATTTTTGCGTTCCGGACCGGTTCAGGACCGATATTTTGGTGGCGGAACGGTTCCAAGAATGAAAACGTTAAACACAGGTAATGGAAATCTCTATAGTTTATCCATTCACTATCAGCAGTAGAGGCAAGTCGTTGGGAGAGATAAAACCAATCAAATACATAGACAATAGAGTCAATGTAACTCAAAGTCAATGAAACCGGACAAGCAGGATCAGCGTCAAATCTCCGACTGCTCCTAGAAGCAGCCAGTCTTTATTCAGACAGAAGGTACATGTTTAGTGAACCCACACTCGTTAAACCCACACACACAGGATACACACAGGATACGTATACATTCTTTCACGCATCATGAATCATGAGATACGGCCTAGTCTTCAAACAACAATCAAGTCTATCTACAATTCCTGTAGCCTCAAGCCAAATTAATGAGTACCATAGCCTTGAGAGCTGGTCTTCACTCAAAAGGGCCACAGAGGAATGTAGGGAGTGAACAGCTGATAAGGCGGGACCACTTAGTGTTGAGAATGTCAAACGTGTGGTCCGCGAACCAGTAGCTATGAGGAGATAAATATTTTTATGCATAACTACAATATTTCCAACAAGTATGCAGGCATGGCTGCAGCGTTGGGTCATAATGGATTCTATATAATCATAATCTGAATAAGCTTAATTCGCCACGTTGCATATACAATCAATACACACACATTGAACTTGAGTCAGACACAGTAGGCATATTAGTGAACCTAGTAGGACAAAAGTAACAACAAGGAAACTGTGACACAGTAGTGGGTAATAATACGTTTTAGTGGGTAGTCAATGCTGCCAGGGAAAGGTACTGTATGTTGGAACACAAGGTGAAAGAAAGTACATGACATGTTGTTGGCACAGTGATCAATGTTGCACTCACTTGTAGCCTGCAGAAAACTTTAAATCGAGGCCACCTATAAATGTACATGCAGCAGAAACAGGAAACCCCAGCTGTTTAACATGGCATATGCATAGCAGCATTCTGCACCAAAAACTTGAATTGAAGAAATTGACGTTGTTGACTTGACTGTTCTCTTTGAAAGTAATCTAAAGGTAATGTAAGTGACTACTTTTCAATTTTAGTAAAGGGATTACATTGCTGATTGCAGTTCCTAACCAGTGACTGTACAGGATTCTATTGTAAAACTTTGTAAAAATAAAAACTTTTCCACCCCTTTGCGTGAATACCCTTCATGCCAGCGGCACACGCAAATACAACAGTTGGTTCCCCCCATTGAGCTGGGCAAGATTCTGCCTATTTTTGTTGTAGCTTGTGCAAGTGAAGGCAACATACAATGAGCCAAATGAGCATGCAAAACAGCACACGCACACAGACAGGCACAGACAGGCACACACAAAGACGCACAATGGAAATGGCCATAGCTCCTCACACATTCACCTGTCGTGGCGGAGACGAGATGAATCAATATTTCATCATCTTCAAATCTCATCAGCCGCGTTCAAATTGGACCCACAGATTAAACAGCATTTAAAGTCCTAACGGCGTCCATATAATGGAAAGTGTCAATGGTGTTTAATGTCGCTCACAACGTGACTATTGCCAGTGCTCTGGAAAGTTTAGGATATTTCAAGTGGCAAGTAAAGAAGTGTTAAAACCAGTGAAACCAACAAACTGAAATTATTTGGGATGTCAGTCGGCTAAGCTATATTGCCATATTTATTACCATTAAAGAAAGTAATACAGAATAAAATAATAAATAATACAACTCCATGTAAGGAAATATGGTCTTGGAGTATCACATGATTTCAGTTTACCTATTATACTCTTCAGCCAAAAATAACTGTTTTGTATGTGGACATTGCATTGGCCTATTAAATAATTTCCCAATTGGGATCATTAAAATATAATATAAGTATCTCACAATGCACCACGAAAAGTAGTGAGCATCAATGTACCCTGGACCAAGCAGTGTATTGCCAGACATATTTAAAATGACCTAAACGGCAAATAGTTTGTAAAGTACTTTTTTTCTTTCTGTGATGATTGTTGAATTTTGTAATGTTATAATAACTTTGACGGCACCGACTCTATTGTCCAAAATCTTGGCCATTACTGATGAGTGCACTATAAGTGAGTGCACTATTTAGGGAGTAGGGCATAGGGAGCGATTTCGGACACAGCCAGTGAGTCTCAAAATGTTTGGCACTCAAGCGGTGAGCAGTTGTCTTGCATTTTCCTCCACATCTCCATTGTGAGACCAATTATATTGTATGTATATTAAATTATAATCATGTTTATTTGCTACGCTATCCTCTGTAGCATATCGTCTGAGCATTTTCAATTCATGTTCTGGAAGCTATTACCTGTAGTAGCATAATTATTTGGAACTAGCTAAATGCATTATTGTACGAGTAATAATTCATAGACAGCCAGGGAACCGTAAACACTCCAAATAATTCAGATGTGGGCGCAGCCAGCTCACGTCTGAGGGCAGGAATGGGCAGCAATGGAAATACGGGGATTGGAAAAAATATATATGTATATCAAATAGACCAATTTGCCAAAAAATGTCCTCTATATCAGTAATTAGAGTATACCGTCCACTTCTACCATACATTAACTTATTAAATGCCTGACGGACATTTATCACATCAGCAAGACATTGATGAGCACAAGACAAGGATATAAGTGTGTGCAGTATTTATTAATCTACTACAATTTCTATGCATATCTAAATACCATATCAGTTCAGAGAGGGGGATCATAAATATGAATTAATTTATCTGAGTTCAGTGATTAACCCATTGGATCTTGAGTCATTGTGATGCAATAGGTGCAGAACGATCTACAGGTTCTACACAATGTGGGGGGACTCTTAAAAAAAAACAAAAACATATTTGCATATTTGCATTATAGCTCAAAGTTCAATGAAAACCATGTCCTACGTCCCCATGAATTTTGCAGTAGCTGCATGAGGAAAATGCCAAAATGCCACTGAAATGAAATGAAAAACGGACAAGAACCCAGTAGTAGGTATGGTCACACTGTTGTCTTATTCTGCTTGAGAAGGAGTTGGTGAAAAAGGCAACCTTCCATGTATAGCTGAAGAAGATAAACTGTAACAGAGACGACTAAAAAAAGAAACAAACCTTAACGCTGATGGATACATTTCAACAAATTGAGTCAGTTTGCTGCCATGTTCCCCCCGTAAAGTGATCTCCCATCTTACGTCCCTATGGGCTTATTAAAAGGTCAAGGGAAACAATTACCGTCTTTCTTTGCGCTCGAGAAAAAGCAAACTTAAGCCTATCTTAAGCCACGGGTGGTGGCGACATCCCCACACGCACTGCACACTAATGTTGCAATTTAATGGCACGGCAGCGTAAATATCTTTACCCGGCATCCCATGGTGAGGTGAGTGGTTCCGATTTTACAACCCAATGCCGGCAGACTTGCCGATGAATGAAGAGATTGTTTTATGTTTTTTTTTTCTTTTTCGTGAACTAAAACAGTTTGCTAACGTTGCAACACAAGCTGCTAGATGTGTCCTGGAAATATACCATTACAGTAACTTTAGTGTTTGTCATTTTAACTCATTCAGTGCCAAAGTAACTGCATTTTTGTGAATAGCACCCCTGAGTGCCAGAGACGCGTTGTCACGCCTTTTGCTTTTATTGCCCCCCAAAAAAAGATTTGGATGCAGTACCTTTATCTGACGACTGTTGGGCCATATAAACGGAGCGTATAGTGGCAGCCTATACTGCCACCTAACCACCGTCGGCACTTCATCCGCATTTACTTGAGTTTTTGTGAGAAATCAGCAGTTTTTAGTGATAGCCGCCCCTGTTCTGCAGGCTATATCTAAAGAATGTAAATGATAAAGGAGAAAGTTTCCTTTCTCGTGTGTTTTGTTGACAAGGGCCACTTCATTTTCTGAGGGTTTTGGAAAAAAACAGATAATGGGATGTGCCAAATTTGATGATGAGTTAAATCAGCTTGAAGCTTCTTTGCCGTATGTCAATTTTCGGTCTTCTGTTCATGACAGAAAAATAATTAAATAATCTGATGGAGGTGATTCAACACACATTTAATTAAGGATGTTGAGCCAGGAGACTAGTGGATGCAGAATTACAGACGGCAAGGTGATATTGATTTGTTCTGACCCAGACAGGGCGGTCCATAGGTACAACGTTAGAATAACTTGTCCCAGTTTGAAAGTTAAGTACACAGAGCAAACCCCGCCTTAGGGCAGACAGCTGCTGTACTTTCGAGAAGTAATTTAACATTCTTTTTTTTTCCGGTGGCTTATAGAGAGGCAAAGCGGCCGAGGGTTTGAAATGTGGAAAGAGGAAAATTAAAATATTCCAGAGATCTGGAACATCAACAACCCTTCCAACCACAGGGGGGATGACATAGGCAGGGTATCAAGGGGCCGCAACAAGTCAAGGGTTTTTGGAATATGAGAGGGGCTGTGTAAAGTATAGCAGTCAATATGAACTTTCACAATTTGAAAAAGGTTGACGTAAAAAAAACAACAACAGCAGCTTCGTGGAATTTGTAAAAAACAAAAGTTGTATGTATGTGTATTTTTTTTTACATTTCTTTTCTTTTTTTCGCCACAAGTGCCATTTCTCATGTTATTGACAGCGTTAGTGTGAAGACGGTATGAGAGAGCAGGGATGAGCCGGTGTGCAGTATATGAATGTGAGAGGAAGCAATCTCACCGTGCTGTGTGTGCTGTGCTCTAAGCCACAGCAACCAGCCTATGTATGGGGCTGGTTTGGAGCAGCGATCTTAGCCGCTGCACCACGGGGCCTGGCCTGAGCCAATTTCTGTATATCTTGAGAAGTTATGCGGTAGTTGCTGCTGCTTAGTGGCCAATTTGTTGACTGCATTCTCTGTGTGTGCTTATGAGTTGTGTATATTAGCTGAATATACTCAAGTACACTTTTATTCAATTTTCTTAATTAAAATAACTAGAATTTCAAATCCTTTGTTGAGGGAAGATTGGCAGCACTATTTCACAGTTATGTAAGTGTTACTGTCATTTCACTTTTCATTACCAAGTATCGGCACCGTGTCCTCCATGCTGCGGTGTCTGTGCTTGACTCGCAGAGTTGATGCTGTTTTTCTACAGAAATAATTGGAAGAGGTCGAGAGGTGATATTTTTCTCTGTGTAAACTCCTCCTGTCGTCGCTCGCTACGTGCTTTCACGCCGCCGCCACCAACGTATTGCATTCCATTGCTTTTACTTTCCAAGGTAGAGGTTAGATGCCAGCATTCTTAAAGTTCCGTTTTAGTGTATCTATAAATCAGATTTCCCTTTGCCAACCTTGACTTATCACCCTCCCCCCTGCCTCGGCTCAGAACAAAATACTGCCTTGGGCATTTGAGTGTCATTCATCGAAGGAACACGACCCGCTCAGCCGGGCGGTAATACAATGCTGAGAGCCAGCACATCAAAGCTGCACCTCAAGGATGGTGGTCTTCTCACCTAGTTTACTCACTGCTCAAGACTTTGTGAAATGTTCTGTGAAGAGCAGGGGTCAACTGTCAATGGAACTTGATTCTGCTCAACTGTCTTCCTTTGTAAAACGCAGCCAATCAGGCTTGGCCATGTGACATCACGGCAGCCATTTTGTCAGCTACTCCGCTGTTTGTTTTTGTTAAAATGTTCAAATGTAATCTAAATTATAATAACAAGGATGAGGTTTATACCTGGGTATACTGCAGACGAAAGGCAGAAAGTTATATACCAGTATGAATAAGATTGACATTATAAATGTTATAATCTGTCATTGATATATTGCCAAGCTCTCTTCTATCATGGATATCTTTCAGTGGGGCGTGGACATATAAAGATGAATTTCCTTTTCAATTTCAATTCACGACTTATGCCTAGTGGCAACATCCCCCATCTATCAATGGACCTGTGGGCAGATTCTGAATAATTCCATGTTGCGTTAGGACTTATGTGAGTTGAATGATAATGTTTTGTATTATTGGTTATACTAGCTGTAATTAATGTGTACAGAATGCTGGAACAGAAATCAGTGCAGCAGGCTTGGGATGCTAGCAGATGCCAAACAAGGCAGACAAAGGATAATATTATCACATAACATAATATACAAATTTGGAATTGAGGCTATTACTACAGTTGGTGGATGTTTTAAGGTTGAACTTTCAATTGCACCTGCTTTTTATACATTTTAATCTCTGTGTTTGATAAATTACATGGTCTGGCCCCTCTTTCAAGAACCCTTTGTGGCCCACAAGTCAAGGATTGGCCCACCTCTGCTCCAGTCCCTCATTTAGTCTCTGAGTTCCCCAAAGAGTAGTTGACCTTGAACGTTGACCCCACTGAAGTGAAGCCTTGGATGACTTCAATGTCTCTGTGATGACTTCTTTCTTTTCAGGTTTTCAATCACAGTCTACCATTGTTGGAGTGTACGTTATACCTGATGGCAAATATGTTTCAATAGCGTCTTTTGAAGCAAAATGATTGACTAACCTACTCTAAGGCTGACCTGGGTGAATACATGACTCCCTTTGGTGGAGTTACAATTTGCCAGGCCCCTGACACCCGGCTTCTGTTGCACTACTGACATGTTTGTTTTGTTGCACCGTGCAGGCCAGATGCAGGGCCCCCACACTCGGCTGGAGTTCCATAACATTGAGACGGGCATCATGACAGAGCGCCGCTTCATCTCGGTGGTGCCGTCCAACTTTATTGGTCACCTCCAAGGACTCACCTTTAATGGTGTCCCCTACCTGGATCAGGTATGTACATTCCAACACAACACTAATGTACAATTGTATTTTTTTATAGAGGTTTAGAGACAAACATACAGCTGGACCGAACATTTCAGAGTTGCTTCAAAAGACATACCATTTGGTCTGCAGATTGTACTGGTCACATTTTAAAAATAAGTACATCAAAAAAATGTCTGTACAAATATTCATACAAGAACATGAACAAGGCACTCCTGATTATTATGAACACTGTAACTAACCTAACCTAACCTAAATTGATAATAACCACAGCACGTCTTTTTGAATATGAATCAGGGGTTCAAAGATTAGTTGACTAATTGTTTAGAAAATAGTCAACAAATAGAATAATCCCATTCAATTATTAATAATTGCTAAGCATTTGTCATCAATGCAATTATATTTTGTCCTGGTGCTACCCCCACTGGTCTACACAGATTTGTTATCAATTGATAATAAGTGACGATGCAAAAAGATCAAATGGACATAATTGAATAAAAGCTGTGAGTGCATTTCTTGATTAAGAACCTTGACGGACTTTATTTTACATGAATCATCTCTTGTAATTGTTACTGCATCCACATTTTTATTTCATGAAAGAAACTATGACCAATTCATGGGTGAAATTATGTCTTTGTTTCTGACACCAGTGCAAGAACGGTGACATCTCATACTGTGAGCTCAATGCCCGCTTTGGCATGCGGCACATCATTGCCGACCCTGTGACCTTTCGGACCAAGGGAAGCTACCTAGCTCTGGCTACACTGCAGGCGTACGCGTCCATGCACCTCTTTTTTCAATTCAAGACCACCACGCCCGACGGACTCATGCTCTTCAACTCTGGAGACGGCAGCGACTTCATCGTGGTCGAGCTCGTCAAGGGGTGAGTGAACGAATGTTATGACCCTTTGGTCATAACATTTCCCATTGAAATTTGCATTGAAATTGCAAATTGTGTTTATTTTGATCAATGCGGTGGATCAACGGAGATGGTGAACTATGATGATGATCATAGCAAAGAAAACATATGTTTTAGATAGTTGATGCAGGATTTGAATGCCTGGATGATCGTTTAAGGCACTTACATCCTTTACCCTATTTATCGAAATAAGGACTACAATGTCCTATAGTTGAAGGGTAGATGTCTCTTAATATGGTTAATTGTAATAGAGACATGTAGCTGTGTCACATACTCCGTACTTCTGTGCGTGGCTTCGCCATCCCTCATTCTTTCCCGTTCTGTCTGTGTCTCATGATAAAAACTTCTAAAAATAATTCCAGGCCTGATCACACATGTCTCGGTGTTATTTCACTCAGATATTTGTAAAACTATAAAAACTGCAGTATATCTGTTGCATATCGGTTATCAGCATTTCATCATAATGTTTTCACTCCGGTTGTGCCAGATGTCCTGAACATTCGTAGATGTTGTTTTTCCATTGTTTTGGTGGTCTACTTGCCTACTCTTTAAAGTCGGTTAGTGGTATTGGGCTAAACACAACATGTCATTCTGTCACTGATTCAAATAATCTGGGACGGGAATATGGCTAGTTACACTAGACATTTCACTGGATATTCTATTCACTGGTTTATTATTTGATATCTATATTCATACAGACATCAATGGACTATATCATTTTAACTTTGGCATCTTGTCATTTTTGAGGGAGCTGCTGCATATGAGTTTTGCCTTTCTACAATGACAATAAAGGTCATTTGACATTTAAAATATTATTCCAACCCATCATATGTGTATAAATGATCCAAATTAAATAATGTATTTAATGTGGAATTCATCCACTGAGGCATATTACACTTTAGGTGCTGCAGGCACATGAAGGATGAAAACATGTTGGTTATAAATAGAGAAATAGACATGTTGCCGGCAATTTGGAGAGGCGGATTTCAGTTTTGGAGAGAGGAAAATATGTGATTTCGTTAAAGGATCTCCTGAATATTTAACCTTCATGATGAATCGATTCGAGTCATCATGGTGGCCGCCCTGACGGTCACATTTGATTGCTGCGTTACATGTTGCCTAAGGAACACATAAAATGGACCATCACTTTAATACTGAGTGGTTCAATCCACTCTAAACTGCAGGGCCGAGGGCTGCCATTACCCGAGCCCTTCCTTCTTGACACTCAGCAGAATGAATCGGGGTTAACTAATGGCATATTCACATCATATTTAGAAGGAGGTGTGTGTGCCGGGTGCACCTTCCTCTCACCTCCATATATACAGCACTCAGGCTGCTGCTCTAGGCGACCACCCACCAGGCCTGAGAGCCATAGCGACTTTCAAACAGTGCGAGAGTCTCCAAAAAAAAATATGAGATGTCGGCCCTGCACTACAAAGCTTGTGGCCATGCCTGAGCAGACAGAAACGCTATAAAATATTGACGACAGTATTATGCAGCTTCTAATGCCTGGGCCCTCTTTCATGCTTCTTCTATATAATGCTTTCAACTATCCCCGGGCCATCAAAATGTGATGTACACGTAATAATCCTTACCAGTGTTCAGCATAATGGAACTGGCGTGCCTCCCGCTTTGCCGCAAGTCCGATTTAAACCACATTTTTGTGTGCATTTCCAGCATAGCGATAGAGCTTTCCATAACATTAAAAATGGCCTATTAAGGGATGTCAAAATTTGGTGAATGCATTGTTCGAAGTGGAACATGTTAATAATTATATTGTGTGGTACCGTGCAAGGTAAACATTTAACCAACATGATCAAAATATATTCTCAACAACAAAATATTTGGATATTATGGAGCTACTATAGACCAGGAGAAATAGACTCCTCATCATGAGTGTAGCACACACTTGTGGGGCAAATCTATTGAAGTACACATTTTAATTCAAATGTTTCGTCATAAATGATTCAAATAAGTATGATTTGTCGGTTAATCGATTGTCAATGACCCATTGGCACCCCTGGTCCTACCGGTACTGTCCATCTCACAACAAGGACACAAGAAGAATTCACAAAAGTACAGAATTCACTTTATCGGTTAATTATTCTAGTAAAAATCACTTTCAAGACTCTAATACTTGAGTAAAAGTCTAGAGCAGGTGTGTAAAACTTGTTTCGGCTCATTGAGATAAATCTCCAAAAAAGCCGAACTGATAAAATAACTTTATAATGACAAGTTCAGATGTGTATCGTTTGTTCTACTATGGTCTCAAATAGTACTAGAATTCTTTGAAAATGTACACACTGTGATTGATGTGCTTTACAAAACATATTTAACTCATTTAGAACACAAGTTATTTTCAGCTGTTTTTGTACTTTGAAAATCATCTCGTGGTGAAGATGAAACAGTCCACGACACCCCAGTGCTAGACAAAGTACTTTGAACCAAGTCATTACCCAGGAAAGTAAAAGTAACTTTGTTTCCACTAGTCGTTTTTTTCCTTCTTCTTCTTTAACTTTATACAACACTGTTGAAATCCTGTGCAGCTGCGGGGCACTTTAAGTCATGAGCTATGTTAATGTCTGTGCTATGCAAATGGAGATGTGGAGCTTGTGCAATTGAAATGCACATCCAGGTTTTAACCCGAGGCAGTGAAAGTCACAAAAAGGACATAGAGCTTCACGTAATTTGGTTTTGGAACACTGTCAGAGCCTAGAGCAGGGGTGGGCAAACCTTTTGTCTTGTGGGCCACAATGCGTGCTAACATCTGGGTTTGGAGCATGTGGACACGCAATGTAATTCATCAAACCTGAAGATTGATATGAATAAAATACACATGCAATTGAACGTGCAAAGTTCAGGAAATCATTATTTACTGGTGAACTGATTCCTTTTCAACATCCATAATATACCATTACCACAATTGCTTTAAAAACTTTCCCTGAAGGAAAGATAGTATTATGTATCCTAGCTGCAGCAGGGGTTTTTAAATTAAGAGTGATGTGTGGTGTGTTAACGAGATTCCTGGGCCACTGCTGTGCCTAAAAGTGTACATTGCTTTCAATTAAAAAATATTTTCTTTTATCATTTTTTTTATATTGCAATGTTCTATGATAAAAATAAATTGGGTGCCATCTATTGGAGAATGGTATCACATGGGAAAGGTCGAAATTGGAAAGCAAATGCAATTTTTACACATTGACTATATTTTACAATAATTTGGACACGTTTGGTGGGACTAATGTGCAATATATGGCCCGCAGGCCGTAGTTTGCCAAGATTAAACTAAAGGAACTTAAGGAATGTATGCAGTTTATGAAGTGAGGTTGAAATCCATCCCATAAATATAGTTTGATGTCAAAATGTGGTCGATGTATGCCTAGTTTGATTGTTGATATTAACTGCAAATGATTACTTGTTTCATTTTTTACTTATTATCTGCAGTATTACAGGGGGCGCTGGGGTGTAGGAAAAAAATAGCATTTATTGGAATTGGAAGGCTGCCATTTTTAATCCAGAGCTTTGTTGCACATGGATAACCAGACAAAGGAGACCAAACATTTGGGTATGGATGTTTTTTACACGATTGATTCAACATTCACACTAGGCACATAACAATCATCGACTAAGCGTTGACATCCCCAATTGACAACTGTGTAGATAATGGCTGTGTCCCAAATTGATCCCCATAATAGAACCCATAAAGCATTGCGAGACATTTTAAAAATGTAAACGAAAAGAAAAAAATGGTAAATGGTAAGTAAATAGTGACCGAATGGTAAGTAAATAGTGACCGAACACGGCTAATAGTTATAAAGGTAAGTACGATACGATACAACTTTATTGTCAGCAAGCTGAAACTTGTCTTGCATCCATGGCATCGCTGTTCAAGGCACAAAACTACATTGTATGCACAATCAAAGGCATTACAAGACATGACAGTAAACCATAAAACAAACAGTGACATTATTTACAGAAAAAAAAACACCAACCCATCACAGACAAATCACAGCATGAGAGAGAGAGATCATGAAAATGCCATATTTCCTAGGTTATCTCCTGGTGG
>OMKY01255928.1:8963-20868 GCA_900302395.1 Bregmaceros cantori
TCTTGTTTTATTTCTGAAGTTATCCCCAAGTGCACTCCTTTGAGGAACGAAATAAAACCGTTATTAACCGGTTACCATTATTTTTAAATAAGTGTTCCTGTTCCGCAACATAAAACATAATAACGTTTCCGGTTTCGTTTCTGTTCCCTGGAAAATACTAAAAGTTCCCGGTTTCGTTTTCGTTCCTTGAACCGGTTCAAAGCCCTGATACTTAAGCACTTCACGTCTATTGTATAGGGCTAAATACAATGTACGTAGTTATGCTATGAAATCACCAGCAGATGGCTGCCTATTACTAGAGCTGGGTTGGAAAAGTTAAAAAATGTAAAATTAAAATTGATCTTCGATTTTTAATCAATTCGCTTATTAATTACCGATTATTGATTCGTAGTTTAAAGATCAATCTTCTCACGTTATTTCCAGCAGAAGATTAGCCATCTGACCAAAATGCCGGAAGTGGAAGCAGAAACTAGCGAGGCGGTGGACCGGGGGAGATGAAATAATTGAACTTCGGCATCACGCCGCATGGAAAAGCGGTGCATTCCATTCCATCAATGCCGCAGAGAGCTGTGCAGGGCACTCGTCCGCTGGGTGGGGGCGCCCTATCGCCCCCCTCTGTTTGTGAAGAATTAGTAACTCTGTGGTCAATATTAAATTACTTACAAGCGGCAACAAATTCCGGGGGAAACACACCGTTAGCCATGGGCTGTTAACAGATAATAAAGGATGCAGCCAAAATTGACTCACTGCGGCGGAGGCACCAACGTGGAGGGCTGGACCTTTGGCCTCCTCTTGGCCGACGCTCCCATCTGATTGGCTGAACGCTTGAGTGACTGCTGGTTCAGCAAATTGGAGGCCAGCATGGCATGGTACTGGAGCTAGGAAGACCAATTCACATCACAACTTTTAGCTTCCAAATGTCATTCAGTGTCTTACAAAAAACACTTGAATATTGCGAAATACACTAAAAGACAATAATAAAACAAAATTTGTCACAGGATGTAGGGAGCCTCTCGTTTATTACCTGCGCCGGGGCGGAGCCGGTTATGTTTTTGGTCGCGTTGGTTTGTCGAGTTGTTGGAAATGACGAAAGACAGAAATGATTACATTTTGCTGCATTATTACCAACGCGTGAACGATCCCCATTCTCTGTAGTGACGTCACGCTGCGTGGCCGCGACTCCCGTGCCTGCACCAAGCAACATAATCATATTTAAATCACCAACACCTACAGATAGAGGAAAGTTCCTTACCTGGTTAGTGCACAGGGTGGTCAATGAGACGTTTCCGTGTAAAAATGTAAGTGATTGGTTAGGTACAACAGCGTCAGCTTCCTAACTATTACAAACGCCTGGCGATGTGCGATGCATGGAGGATGCATTGGTTCTGGCTCGCCAGGTTAGTAGGCTACTACTCTACTAGCACATGCATTGATAATGGCTTGCCACAGATACTGCTAGCACTAAAAGTAATCTCTGTGCTTCTAGTATTATCTGCTGTGATTGCTAGCAAATATATTGATATGATACACAGGGCTCTGAACCGGTTCAAGGAACGTAAACAAAAACCGAAAACGAACTGAATTTTAGGGGATTTTATGAGGAGCGGAAACGGGAACGAAAATAGATTACTTTAACTGTTCCGGAACAGAAACAGAACATTATGAAATCCACAAAACCAGTTAAAAACGTTTTTTTTGTTCTCTATACATATTAACATTTCGTATGTCTGTGAGACTATTTCAGGTTGAGCATCCATCCAACTCTCACTGTCATCAAGCCCCATGCATCTAGGGGTCCATCTTGTGGACAGACAAGGAAGCGAATGTAATGGCGTTTTAAACCCCGTTTCACGTTAATACAGTTACACTGAAGTTTGAAAGTCCATCACATATAAACTATATTTAAACCTAACATTGCACAATGTAAGGAACTTTAAGAACGAACTAAATTTTTGCGTTCCGAACCGGTTCAGCACCGATATTTTGGTGGCGGAACGATCCAGGGAACGAAAACGTTAAACATAGACTTGCCTGAACCGTTCCGAAGGGAACTTTTTAAAAATAATTTTGTTTTCAAGCCCCGACGATACATGCATCTCCACACTCGCTCTTTTTCAAGATTTCCTCAGCCCCTAACTCTACGTGTAACTCTACGTGTAACTCAACCTTCTGTTGCTCCTCGGTTTCGAAAGACTCTCTCACTTCTTGATCGCCAGTGGCTAGGAGAATGTTCTCTGTTGTGATTGGTTGAAAAGACTTCAAGCATTCTGTAATATCGATGTGCCTCGGAGAATGAAACCAGAACACACGTCTGACCTGCTTTGCGCCATTTCCTTCTCCGCTTGCCACTCGCTGTAGTGAAATGTGTATTCAAAATTGGGAATTTGGCCGATAAAAAATCAGCCACAGCGATAATCAGGCGGGCCAGAACCAACGAATTGTCCGCGTATCGTACGCCGCTAGACTCTACATCGCGTCAGGCCAAATCAGGCAGACATTGCCGTATATGGGCTGACCAATCAAATTATTCGAATTGAAACGTGGGCGGAGTTTGGTATGGTTGACGCGAGACGTGGACGTAGTTCGGTTGTCACACCTCCACATCGCTTGTCCCACCTACTGGGCTGTGACTGGATAACACTTTTTGATTGACACTTTTTTTTTGGACACGTTTTTCGACCCTGGTTTTACCAGAACCAATGATCATTCTAATCTTGCATGCATCAGAAGTGACGTTGCAGTACCTTGTTGGACCACTTGTAGGCCTGGAGCAGCTGAGAGTAGAGCGGGGTCTTGTCCTGCACGGGGTCCAAACTCAGGAGACCACTGTTGTGCAGCGGAGGAGACTCCGAGGGACAGACCACCAGACCACTGAGACGCTCCAGTTCACTGAACAAATTCAACACTGGGGTTGAGCGATATCTGGGTTTCAGAGTTTCCTCTTGATGTATAACTTTGGTGCTAATGTAGAGGTAGGTGTGAAATGAGGTAACCAGCCTCTAGCATAAGGCTCTTTGTCAAGAGACAAAGTAGAAAGAGAAAGAACACTGAATTCCACTGTGTCTTATTCAGACAGCAGAGGGGGTGTGTAGATGACATCACAATGAGACGCAAAGACAGGTACACCAGTTCAAATATGGGCATGAAATGAATGTATGGTGATAGAACGTCAGTGTCCACGTGTGTATAAAATTTCCCTAGAAATGCGAACCGCTACACCAAGCCAATAAGTCAATAAGTCTATAGACTTATTAACAAGTCTATTGCCTGTGTGTGTGTGTGTGTGTGTGTGTGTGTGTGTGTGTGTGTGTCTGTCTGTATGTATGTACGTATGCTTGCTTACTAATGGGTTGGGAGATTGTGGGCAACATTGTCCCTTTGTAGTTTTGATGTGTTGCTGTGAAGAACGTTGGATTGCTCTGCATGAAATGTGCTTTATACAATAAAGTTTGAGTTCCTTTAAATCTAATTTAAAATTTCGAAATAAAAAAAAATATGTCTCCAACATAAAGTCTAAGTAAGCATCTGTCTGACTGTTTGTAATTAATAATGACCATAGCACTGACCAAAGACTGTATATAATGGTACTGACTTGAGGTCTCTGTTGACGGACTGCAGGTTGTCCTGGAACTCGGTAAGAAACGCCTTCTCCCGGGTCTCCAGCGTGTCTTTACTCTTCATCCCATCCTTCAGGGAGTCAAAGACCCGGGTGACGCTGGAGCGCAGCGCCTGGATGGCGTTGATCGCCTGAGAGAACGCTTCCAGGTTCCCCACGTTCATTGCATCCGCCATGTTCCCCCTGCGCCGACCGCCGGGCTCTGTCGCGGGGTGATGACGTCACCGTGTTATTGTGTCGATGCGTCTACCACAGACAGCTGGTGGTACTGTAGCCCGGCAAGCCAGACCCAATGCACTCGATGTGCAATTCGTGGCCGATGCATTGGGTCTGGCTTGCCAGGCTAGTGGTACTGCAGCTTTGTTTGATGTTGTAGGGGATTGTCACCACTAGTAGGCGCTCTAGGCGCCTACTAGTGTGATGAAACTGAACATGAACTGAATTATTCTCAATATGGGGCAAGTTTAATGCATTTCCTAAAAAATGTTTGATAAATACCTTAGTAGGTTTATACAGAGAGTATTTACTTTCCCCCGTATTTATTTAACATTATATTCATTTCATTTCCCCTTTACCTTCATTGGAACATACACATTATCTGTGATAGTGTAAAAAAAATGAAATTAATACACTTACTGCCTCAATAAAAACATGGTTTAAAATTTACAAAGTTCAACTAGCATTCTCCTTTCGTTTGTTTGCACACCGTTAGAGTCAGACAAGAGCAAAAGATCTGAGCTAGCCTGGCGAGCCAGAACCAACGGAACCAACCAACTCTACCAAAAACATGACTTGCTTCGTGGCGCAGGTAATTAGGTTAGATATACTTACCCTAAGAGCACCTTTTTCCAAAAAAAAAAACCCTCATATTTGCAAGCTGCAGTGCAAATAATATATTGTGTGGATGCTGTGGAGATTCCGGGGATTCAACAGTAGATGGCACTAGTCTTCCACAATAGGGCTTGCTCGGGGCAGTAGACATTTTAGGGGTCGTATGTACTTGTACAGTGAAGCATACCTACCGTTAAGGGGTGTACCTTACCACTTCACGTCCATTGTATTGGGGGAAAATACAATGGATGTAGTTCTGCTATCAATCGCCAGGAGATGGCAGAGTGGCAGACTATTACCATGTACACATCAATAATAATTCATATTGCGTGATTCTTACTGTGTGTACAAACCAAATGCGAACTGGGCGACTTCAGTCCCCAAATAATATTAAAGTCAATTGTTAGGTGCTACTGGTCAATAGACCAGGCGACCTGGTCTATTTGATATTACCGCTCCGTTTCGCTTGCTGCATTTAGTTGCCGAAAACGCCAAGAAGCAGAAGATGAAACATGTTTATCTTTTGGGGCAGTCGCAGTGCATTCAACCAGCGTTTTTTGGTGTAAGGGAGGTGGAGAGGTGAATGGGAGAAGCAGTCACTGGCCCGCCGCCCGGTCGCTCTCTCCATCTCTCTCAGTCCTCGGCCATTCGCATGGTGCCATTCAGCCTGCAATCCAACACAGTTGAATTGTCAAGCGTAGTGAATATAATTATTCTTCTGCTATTGGTGTTTTTGGCAAGCGATGGGCCTGGTTCACTTTTTAATAGTAATAAAAACAATACTCTTTTGTCAGGGGGAAGTGGGGATTGGAATTGGGGGATGGGGGGACTCCGCCACGCCACCCTCTCATCCTCCCGCTTCCTCTGCGCGACCCAGCGTCTCCTCCCGCTTCCTCCTTCCTCCTTCCTCCCTCCTCCTCCTCGACTAGGTCAAAAAAGTGCTGCGACTTGTAACACACGACTAAAGCGACCGTGAGGCCGTAAGTCGCGTTTGGTTTGCACACAGAGTTAGTGTCTGCCTACGCACCTGGGCCTACGGACCTGGGCTGAACAGTGAACATGATGACAATACTTCATCTCTATCGATGCACACAACAAACAAAACTCAAAAGTGAAACATGTTTATGTCATTCATGGAAATACATTTTTAACCACAGCGTGCAAAGACTCCCATTACATACATCGTGTCATTTCGTCACCTCCTGTCAAACTCCATCCGTGATATGGACAGAACAATAAATAATCTCAACGATACCATTCATATATCAATTCCAAACATTTGTATGTATGTACAGTTACACTAAAAATAATCCACGCTTCCCATTAGACTGCCGACTTTACGCACGAACAGGGCGCACGTGGACGTCTGTTCGCGCCGCTCTTTGCGGTGGTTACGCGTGCGCTTCTGCCGCGCGGGCGCGTTACGACGCCGACAGCGGAAATAAAATTAAGTCAGACGGAAACCATGGCGACAGCCGCAACAGACGTACAGGCGTACGTCGGGCTCCCAGGAAAAGGCGGACGCGCGCACAACAAGTAGACCTGCAGATTGTGTGCGTTCACACGATACTGTCGTGCAACAGCGGCTCAAAGTCCTCGTCGCTGGCGGTGGTGGGCGGATCCTCGTCGCTGCCCGGGAGCGGCGTGTTGACGTGGACGCCGGCCAGGGACGAGAATGAGTCTTTAGATTCGGATTGCGTTTCTTCGAGTGCTGGAGGGAGATGGAGTTTCTTGTCTGGGATGAAGAGGACCACCAGGAAGGCGATGACCACCGTGAAAGACCCCATGAGAAACGGAGGCCCCGGGATCAAAGATCTCTGTCAGGAGGAACACAACACGCCTTCAAAATCTCATCACTTCATTAACCTACCCTAGAGCATTAACACACCCAATTTGGGACAAATCCATCCATTCAAAAGTTATTGGGTTAACATGAACGGTCAGCCGTTGCAGCAGCACACACAAAATATCCTTCTATGCTCCCCATTTCGGGGATATAATTATCACCAATACATCTCTATTTCGGGCGGTGTTCACCCCACCACCTTTTTTCCCTGGGAGCAACTGACACTAGGGACATTCTATTAAATGTCTCCCGTTCACCGCAGGTGGCCTAAGCTGTATATAATATGATTTATATGTGGTTGAGACTTGGCCTCTTGTGGTTGAGGCTTAGCCTCTTGTCAATACCCAATAACCGCCAAATTTGGCACAAAACTGATGTTGTAGGTCTAAAGATTTCAGTTTCTGAAATTAATACTTTTAAAGTCTTAACATTAATCAGAAACAGGTCAACAGCTACCTCCGTCGAAACTGTCCACGGTGGATGGAAAAGGTCAATGCAGTATAGACAGGTTGAGATCTACCTCTCTAGGACTCAAAACTCAAACTGTGTTTATTTATATACCATCTTTCATGCAGAGCAACAGAAGGTGGTTTACAGAAACAGAACATTGAACAGTACATTATCCATAGCCTCCCAAACAGGTACACACTTACCCACAGAGACACACACACATACAGTAGGCTCATAGTTATAAGCATCAACAGTCTCCATGAGTCTGAGGGCCTCCGGTAGACTATTCCGCAATCGAGGGCCATAGAAGCTGATTGCGGCCTCTCCATGTGATGTGATGTGTTGGAATTAACTTGTGGAACTAGAGCCCTGTGCCGGTTTACCTCAGGTTTCGCGACGGCTGATATGGTACATCAGCTAAATATGGAGGGGTAAGTTTGTTAACACATTTGAAAACTAGTAAAATTAGTTTAAAGTAAATTCTGAAACAGACAGGGAGCCAGTGGAAAGAGTTTTTTAAAGAGTTGTAGGTTATTGTGTGTGTCGTGAGCCTAGCTATGGAAGTTGATAGTATGTCTCCAGATGACATCCCGCAGGGGAAGCATGTATAGATTAAAAAGATTTAGTCCTACAATTGACTCCTCTGTGACCCCACACTTTATCTTATGCGTTTTCAAGGAACAATTTTCCATGCTTACAAAGAATGTACGGTTGTGGTAAACCACTGTCCACAGGACTGTCCACAGTGGTTGGAAAAGGTCAAAACAGTAGAAACAGGTAAAGATCTACCTCTGTCCGTATGTCCACAGTGGGTGGAAAAGGTCAAAACAGTAGAAACAGGTCAGACTCTGTCAGACTGTCCACAGTGGGTGGAAAAGGTCAAAACAGTAGAAACAGGTAAAGCTCTACCTCTGTCCGTATGTCCACAGTGGGTGGAAAGGGCAAAACAGTAGAAACAGGTAAAGATCTACCTCTGTCAGTATGTCCCCAGTGGGTGGAAAAGGTCAAAACAGTAGAAACAGGTAAAGATCTACCTCTGTCAGACTGTCCACAGTGGGTGGAAAAGGTCAACGCAGTAGAAACAGGTAAAGATCTACCTCAGTGGGACTGGCCACAGGAACAGGGTCTATGTTGTACTGTCCCTCCATAGACTCCATGGTGTTGAGCTCCACGTTGAAGAGGAAGAAGACGAACCCGTACAGAGCCGGACCAAGACCGTTACACAGACCTCGGATCCCAGTGATCATCCCCTGGACCAGACCTGGATTCACCCAGGAGGTAGACGGGTTTACTCACCAAAAACAGGAGGCTGGCATTTTGTTCCGCCGCCTGAAACACACTTCCTGTGTCTGTATAGCTGCTTGTGTAAAGTCATCGTAGTGGACTGAAGGGCTAAATTTGTTTCAACAGTACAGTACAGTGCTTCAAAATCTGATCAATACAGCTCACTCTGTGACCAGTTCATCATTATCCACTATCCTCGCTCACCGTTTTACATACATTTTGACAAATATAAAGATACGACTTGAAGTTGATCACCGATGTGGTCATATGTTTATCTGGACCAATGGGATGGCTGCTTCCAACTTCGACAAAAATTAGTAAATGGAACGGGTTGGGCAGATTATTACTTGGTTTTTGGTTTATTTTGGTTTTTCCATTCTCTTTATTTTAACATATGCTATGTCTGGGAGACTATTTCCGTCCACTTTCACTGTCATCAAGCCCCATACATCTGGGGCTTCATCTTGCGGACAGACGAGGAAGCGAATGTAATGACGTCTCCACGTTAATACAGTTGCACTGAAGTCCACCAAATATATTCTGTATAAACTATATCTAAACTTAACATTTCACAACATAAGGACCTTTAAGAACGAACGAAATGTTTGCGTTCTGAACCGGTTCAGGGCCAATATTTGGGTGGCGGAGCGGTTTCGAGGACAAAAACGTTAAACATGGGCCTGCCTGAACCGTTTGGAACGGAACATTTTAAAAAAAAAATTCGTTTTCGAGCCCTGGTTACCTTGTTGTTCTGGGTCAGCAGATGTGGAGACCAAAGCGGAAACTGCTGGGAAAGTAATGGAGGACATGGCTGCCACTGCACCAGCCGCCCACATCATCCTGGAGACACACATAGAGAAATTAGCCCTATTTAAGTAGAAGCACTCAGAGATTGCAAACCAGGGGTCCGCGTTGGCCGAGTGGTTATGGTCACCACGCCTAACGCGACCCCATTCATGTTAGTCGCGCTGAGTCTACCGCAGCGTCCGCAGTGTTCGCGAGTTCGACTACGCTCGTCGACTTGTCTGCAATGTCTAACCCCGATCTCTTCAAGCCAATTTCCGACTCATCCTATCCAATAAAGATGGAAAAACGGCGCTGACGCCGGACAAAATAACTTAAAAAAAAGAGATTGCAAACCTGTGCCGTAGTGGTACAGAAAAATAGTACTTTTAGTGCTAGAAGTATGTGTGGCAACCCATTATCAACGCAAGTGCTCCAGTAGTGCGATTGCGATTGACCCACAGAATGTATTCCCACCGGCGAACATGCCAACAACATTTCTCAGTGGTCCATGCGAACTGGAAGTTTGGTAAGTTGGTAAGTTGGTGATTAAGTATGATTATGTTACTTATCGGCTACAGAAATGCACCAACATTTAATCAATTGTTCCGCATGTCATTTCCAACAACTGTACAAAATGTCATCCAGATCTGTGCACAACTTTTTTCAGTTATCTTGGGGTCAGACAAACCAACCAACGCGACCAAAAACATAACCTACTTCACGGCTGCACGGTTGGTAGAGATGTTATGGACACCTAACACGCACCCCCTTCATGTTAATGGCGCTGTGTATACCGCAGTTCTCCACTTGTCAGTTTGTCTGCGATGTCTACCCCTGGTCTCTTCAACCCAGTTTCCGACTGATCTTAGCCAATAAAGATGAAAAACGGCGCTGATGCCGGAAAAAATAACTTGAAAAAATGCAAGTTCTACCAATGTATATTTCCATGTAGCGTGTGGGCCTACCAGGTAATATTAATATGTAATATAGGGCTGCAACTATCAAATATATTAGTAATCGATTATTCTAACAAGACGTTTCTATTCGAATCGATTCTTCGGAAGAAAAAAACACTCTCAGAGTTTTGTAGCAATTAAGAATATACAATAGAAAATGAGATATATCACTGAATAATGAATGACCAAGTCATTTACTTTTTATCAACAACCATTTTTATTTCATCTCAAGGCATAAGAGCTGTGACTAGCTTCCACAAAAACTGAAAAACAGGCAGGCAGATTGCCTTCAGTTGACAAAATGAAATGGCGAAATAATCACTTGAAATACCAAATACATTTCATATACGGAGAAGCGGCGTTGAATATGTGAGGAGATACTATGATCTGACCGCACATTTAAAATTGTCCGTGCAACTCCAAAAAGGTGATTAGTCGATTTGATATTCGGTATTTGATTATTCGATTCGACTCGATTACTCGAGTGTCTTGAATAATTGTTTCAGCCCTAATTTATTATCAGTGTAGTGTGTGGACCCACCAGGGCTCGGATCCGATGCCGTACCAGGCCAGCTGTAAGATCTGGAAGGCCAAGCCCAGGAGGACTGTGTTTTTACTGCCCAGAGTTCTCATCAGGAGGGTGAGGAGCAACGTCTACAGAGAGGGAGAGTAGACTTTATTAGGAGGGAGAGGAGCAACGTCTACAGAGAGGGAGAGTAGAGTAGACTTTATTAGGAGGGAGAGGAGCAACGTCTACAGAGAGGGAGAGTAGAGTAGAGTTTATTAGGAGGGAGAGGAGCAACGTCTACAGAGAGGGAGAGTAGAGTAGACATAATTAGGAGGGTGAGGGGCAACGTCTACAAAGAGGGAGAGTAGAGTAGAGTTTATTAGGAGGGAGAGGAGCAACGTCTACAGAGAGGGAGAGTAGACTTTATTAGGAGGGGGAGGAGCAACGTCTACAGAGAGGGAGAGTAGAGTAGACTTTATTAGGAGGGTGAGGAGCAACGTCTACAGAGAGGGAGAGTAGAGTAGACTTTATTAGGAGGGTGAGGAGCAACGTCTACAGAGAGGGAGAGTAGACTTTATTAGGAGGGTGAGGAGCAACGTCTACAGAGAGGGAGAGTAGAGTAGACTTTATTAGGAGGGTGAGGAGCAACGTCTACAGAGAGGGAGAGTAGAGTAGAGTTTAGTTATCCCATGAGGGCAATTCGTCCACAGCTTTCAGTGCATAGAAAAAAAAGACAAGGCAACAAAATCAGGGCTTTGAAACCAATATTTCTTCCCAATCGGTTCGTCTCCAACAGAAACAGAATTATAATGTTTCTGGTTATGAGTTCCAACAATAAATTGACATTCCCGAACCGGTTAGAACAAAAAATATTGTTCCCGGAACGGTTAATTCCACTCCTGTCAAAGTGCACTCCTTTAAGGAACAAAATAAAACCGGTATTAACCGGTTAGCATTATTTTTAAATAAATGTTCCTCCCCTACTCTACTCAGCTGCCTGATAACTGAGGTGGGCATAATAGGGCCACCCGGAAAAATTCTTAGGAGACCAGGGAGACCAATACATGGTCTCCCTGGCTAAGGATAGCTTTCAGTTTTTAGACTGCCCGCTTGCTCCAGAGCGCAATAAAAAGAAAAGACAACACAAACAACGCAATAATTGGCGTCCAGCGTTAAATGACGGGGGGAAACGTGTGCCCGTCAGACACAGAAAGGAGTAGCACGTAAAAGCAGCACATGGGAATTTTTAAGTCCAGTACCAAAGATGGGGGAAAGAGATTGTCAGTCAGTTGCATAAGGTGGGGCAGTGGATTTTAGTGTTGAACAGTTGAACTTGATAGACAGTAGACACATTACCATGGTTTGCTTTTCCCATAGTTTCGCTGGGGGTAGCACTGCTTGATATGTTGACATTTCACATGTGTGCGCTGTCATGTATATGCAATATGGCAAAATAAAAATGAATCTTGAATCTTCACTGACATTCATTAGTTTAGGGAGGAGCCAGAGCCACTGAAGCTAAGTTGTCCCACATTAGGCAGTGGCCCACATTAGTGCAGTCCACCCTCATCAAAATTATTATAATATATATATAAATATTAAATATATAATTATGAAATTCATCAATC
>OMKY01255934.1:1577-18414 GCA_900302395.1 Bregmaceros cantori
CAAGTCGACGAGCGTAGTCGAACTCGCGACGCTGCGGTAGACACAGCGGCACTAACATGAATGGGGTCGCGTTGGGTGCAGTGTCCATAACCATTCGGCCAACGCGGCCGAGTCATTTGTTCTGGCTTGCCAAGGCTACTATCCTCTAGTATCCAAAGTTTGTAAATGATTTTGTATAGACTTTATCCACAATGAACAGTAGGGCTGCAACGATTAGTCGATTAATCGACGACTAATGCAGTAATCGATAATTGCTAGGAGTTGAATCATTGTTATTGTCTGTTAATTTCTCTGTCGCTGTGAATATTTAGCCTGGCAAGCCAGACCCAATGCATCGTCCACGAATTTCACATCGCTAGACGCTGAATTGGCTCTGGTGCAGATCAATAGGAAAAACTGCGAAGAACATTGAAAAAACCATGTCATCCAGTCACCGTGCAGTAGGTGGGACAAACAGCGTGGAGGCATGACAAGTATTTAAATCAGGCAATCCAATCAGCGCAGTAGGCGTGGCGATCGAGGAGCCGACTGAGGAAGCGAAGACGAGGCTGATTGTCACGTCTATTATTAATTTCCATTGCGAGCGACATCGAACGAGAACTATATCAAGTGTATTATAGTCAATGCATGATATGAATCGTGTACGCGTGCAACTGTGTGTTGAATTAAAGTGAGAGAAGTATTAACAGACTCTGGGAGAAGCTGGTCGACATCCATCCGAAAATGCCCAGTGCCAGGGTGTAGCGGTTAAGACATCCCCAGTGTTCGCAATGAAATGCATTTTGTAACAACGCGATCTGAGACACACACCGACACACACACACAAATGCATTTTGTTTTATTTTATTTGTCGAAAAAGCACCCGCTGGACATGGCTGCGTGGTGTAGCGGTTAAGACAGCCCCATACGGTGTTCGCAATGAAATGCATTTTGTAACAACGCGATCTGAGACACACACAGACACGCACACAAATGCATTTTGTTTTATTTTATTTGTCGCATTTATGTGGGCGATGGGTCAATGATCTTTCCCAGACCCAATTCCTGCTTCTAGCGATGTGCAATTCGTGGACGATGCATTGGGTCTGGCTTGCCAGGCTACAATTAAGTGGTATTACCACTTCATGTCCATTATATAGGGGCAAATATGACAACGCAGTTAGGCTGGCCGACTGACAGCATATTACCATGGATGAATCAATAATAGCACACTTTTAACACTTTTAAAAGGACAATGTTAATCAAATATCGCACTCTGCCTGTCCGTCTGACCATAATGATACCACGATGTCTGGTGCCAGAAATTGTTCTTCGTGCTTGAACAAAGCCACATGGAATTCGCATAACAGTGAAACAAAAACTTTCCACTTTGAGAGGCGTTTCGGTCACAGGGTGAAAAAATGTTTTTATCTGGAGGAGAGGGGGGTTCGGTCTGAAATAATGCAGACGACCACGAAACACGATTCCACCTGGACAGGCTCTACTACTGTATTGGTGTCCACGCCTGGTCACTGCTTGCGACAGTATATGTGTAGTCAGGGATTACACATAGTAGTGTAATTCATATGTCCCTTCCAATGATATGTGATGATTCCAAAATCATCCCTTCCAATTATATGTCAGAATGCACTTATCCATTAGACCAATCAGGGTCTGGCATATTACTGTGATATCACATAAACTCCTGTTCCCCACGTTGGCCCATGTCTCGCTTACACAAGTGACTCTTACATACCGGATACACACATAGATTGAATTTGACTTTGGAGTTTGGACATTGGTCAGCCCTCTGGTAGAGTACACAGTACACATGTTATCACATCTAAATCACTCTTTTAGAGTACCAAGATACACATACGATCTCTCACACTATGCACAACCTGTGAAGTGTTTGGTCCCGAGCCAAGCTAGTAGTGGAAACAGTGTGTGGAAGAACCTATTCCTGGACCTGCCAGTCTTGGTGAGCAGAGCTCTGAAGCCCCCGCCAGAGGGAAAGGGAGTAAAAGGGTGCAGAGTGATATTCCGGACCCCCTTGACTTAAATAGGTCATGTATGGCAGAACCGAGAATAAAAAACGCTGCAGTCTGCACCTGTCCAGGTGATCATGACCTCCCTGGGAAAACTAGGGCACGGCAGTGCGTTCCTTCCGGAGAGAGAAAATCGCCTGTGTGCGAGTGGAACCATCCGTCTGCGCGGCCAATCACATCGCCACAAATTAGAAATTGAGGAAAAGAAATATTGGGAGTTGAAACGAAAAATAACAACATAAGAAACCACCCCTCCCAAAAAAACGGAGTTTGGAAAAAAAACACAAAAATTTGGAGTTGAGGAAACCGAAAATAGGAAGTGGATTCCATGGCCGTTCTCGGGTTCGTTCATACCGATTTATGAACGTCAGCAAAACGTAAAATCAAGTATTTTTTTGGTCGGCAGATGGCGACAAAGTACCGACAATGGCGCTCGATCCAACCCAAATGTAATCTCCATCTTCGCACAGGGTGGTGCAGTTGCAGACTCTGGCGCACTCGGTTTCAATGGAAAAAAGTTAATGATTAAACGGCCGATAAAATTAATGAAAGTCACATAACACATCAGTTACCCAAACGTAACTGAAAATCTCTCTAATGGGGTGTACAGCCGTGTTTCTACAGAGCACTACCTAAGAAACCAATGGCAATAGTTCCACAAAGACATTGGTAGAAAACAACACTGTATTGTTTTATTATATGCTCGAGTACGTATGGCATTAGAACACATTGTGATACCAAGTACATGGAAGCAGTCTCCCACCAATATCAAAGACCAACAGATACATTGGGTCCTGATTCCTGAAGCTAGATATTCCAAAAATGACATTTTCACATTTGAGGTAAAACATTGCTAATACAACATCTTCAAATGCAGACAAATTTGAGTTGTATTCTTGGCTTACCATGATTTTTTTTACAGCTGCTTCAGTCCCCAATATTTGAGGTCTCCCTTCATTTTAAATCAATACATTTTGGGGCATACAGTTTTAGATGAATTTGTATGAGCCCATTACATTCACCAACACATATTCACATGGAATTATATGTCAACAGTTCAGTCAAAAATATATTCAAAAATATTTTCAAAAACATCAGATATTGAGAAATAATTTCTCCACTATATTAAGACTAGTTGTATCCCCAAAGCTCAGATCAGTCGGGGGCGTAATGCTTTTGTGTGTGCTGCAGCGGCAGATCCTTCGTGTTAACACGATAACTTTTAAACGGATGAGTGGATTCATGTACTGTATATGGTGTACTCAAAGTATCCCACAAAGCACCGCGAAAGTGTCAGTAGTGAGCATCGATGTACCCGTGACCAAGCAATGTAGCCCATATTGCCTCCGCTGGCGATTGATAGCATATTACCATGTATGAATCAATAATAGAACACTTTTAAACGGACAATGTTATGCAGATATCTCTCTCTGCCTGTTCGTTTGACTGCGATGATACCACCATAATGTTTGCCACCGCCAAGCCGTGACGTCCCTGTGCCACAGCCCTATTGGGATATCTTCGATCTACTATGGACCAAAAGGAAGAGAATATTTTTAGTTAGTGCACCAAATATATTGTAGTACAAATTTTCAATACATTGTTTGGTAAAAAGGTTGGTAATCAATTGGTTAATCGATTATTGACATCCTTAGTTTCAACCATGCCTTTAGAATCCATGCAAGGGGGGAGAGGGAAGAGAGGAGGGCGGTGGCACAGTGGTTATAGAGCACGCCGCCTGACGATAGGTCGAGCAGCACCGCAGAATCTAATCCCCTCTCCAGCTTTTCTGCAATATCTCCCCAACTCTTAATCTCGTCACCATCTCTCTCAATAAAGAATGAAAAACTGTGCTTGCAGCCAAAAAAATCATGCACCATTTTGTCCCATAAAGTCATAGTGTATCACTATGTTTACATAAACCAACTGCACACAGTTGACAGTCTTGAATGAAGTCCTCATGATAAGGCACATCGTCTCCAGTGAAAAACCCATCATATTGCCAAAATGCCCAACATCTCTGGAATCCAGCGTCATCTTTGCCCCTCCACAAGTGTCTTTTGGACTTCCATTGGCGGGAGAAGTTCCGCACTTCCTCCTCCTCCCCACTTGGAGCAGCATCCCTCTCCTTTTTGGCAAAGTGACCTGGACACACATAAGAAAGAGTTCTTTGTCAATACATCAATCACAAAAAAACAATCCCCATGCTGTGTAGTACAGTAATGTATTAATAAAGTATAAGTAAAATATACAAAGTATAGCAAAGTAAAAAAACAAAAAAACAAATGGATTATTACCAGGGTTGGGAAGGTTACCTATTGAATATTGTAATCACTACTCCATTTTAAAAGTAATGATGGGATTACATGACATTACTAAATACAACATTATTCCAGTCAAGTCAACATTTCCGTGCCTTCCAATAATTTTTAATTTCTTCATTTCTGGGTTTTGGAGCAAAACGGTGCTCTATAAATGTGGCTGGTGCATCACATGTCAGTGGGTGTGGTCTCCTGCCAAAGCAGTGACTGCTGCATGCACATTTACAAGTTGCAACAATGGGCCTGGAAATTAGAACAGATTTGAAAATGCACAAAATCCCCTATTCTAGGAAAGTGTGGAACTCTCTCTGGTCTAGTGGATCTGCTATCCTGCATCCTTCCCTGTCACTTGTACTACCTTCTATTACGTTAGTGTCAGAAGTGGGATAGTGTAGTGACAGAGGACTGCGTTGCATTGTGGGAGTGGTGGCCCAAAGTTGCGTCCATGATAGTGCATGCTCAAAACCGAGACTCGGCCTTGCGGGACCGGCAAGAGAGAATGGTGGAGATGTGTGCTATGTCAGTGCGTGGACCAGTAGGTAGCTTGAGAACCATGAGGAACATTTCTGGAACCATTGCCGGCATATTAATGTAATGCATCATCACTTGGCAATAGGGCTGTTGCACGGTGACGTCTCAGCTCGGTGGCGACATTATGGTTGTATCATCGCAGTCAGACGAACAGGCAGAGAGCGATATTTGCATAACATTGTCCGTTTAAGTCTTCCATTATTGATGTATCCATGGTAATATATCAAGCCCCAATAAATGGCAGCCTAAATATGCCCATTGTTTAATTTGCCGCTATATAATACGGATACTTCACCGTACGTGATACCACCAAAATGTCTGCCGCCGCCAAACCATGACATCACCGTGCAACAGCTCTGTTGGCAATCAACGATTCTGGACACTTACAGCAACTGTATGTGGGGGTTGGTATTGGCCACCGTGTGGCGACGCAGGCACCCCGTCTTCTCCCGGTAGGCTTCGGCCTCCTGCTCCCACAGCGGAGGCAAGAAAGGCTCAGGCGTGAGAGAGCCTGCCTGGCCAGGAGTATGGCATAGCCACACATTGCTGCTGCCTTCACTGCAGTCTGCTGGAATCGGTAAGTACAGAGTGTTACCGTAGTCCTCCAGAACTTTGAAACAAGTGTGTCCGATCACTTTCGACCCCTCCCACTCTGGTCGGTCTGTTCACACCACTCTTGGCCTTGGTCCGGCCTGAATAATCTCCCCAGTCCAGTCCTGCTGCCACACAATACATTTCTCCCGTTTATCCACTCAGGAAACCCCCACATTAGATTTTTGTCAAATCAAAAATTACTCATGTAACAACAGGCAGGATCAAAATACAGAAATGGTTTGAAAATGATTAGTGATTTTTATCTCCTCCTGCCTCCCCCTAAAGGTCTGACCAGCAAACTGTGCCATAAACAAAATAGTAATGTGTAGGTTACTGGAGAAACGGAGTGGCACACTTGTCTGCCAGACAGATGGCTAACAATAAGTACTCACCCTCCTGCTGCGTGCCAAGCAAGTTGTTGCCTAGATACGGCCACACTACCAACTGCACCAAGTGTTCTAGTTGGACGTACTCTTGGCTGGGACTGACTGGGTCATGAACACCCTGTGAGGGAGACAGAAAGTGGGACCGGAATACAAATGACGTCCACATGGTTAGAAAACCCAGGCTGCTGGCTACTTAGAATTAGCTGTAAACGAGTACAAAAAAGGGAAAATCCAAAACGACCACACAAAAAAAGAGGATGCACCCCAAATATAGCAAATACCAGGAATGCCAAGTCTCACCCTTTCTCACTCTCACACCACTCTTCCTCGTTCTTGCATGCATCAAACATTTTTAGAAATTAATGACAACCGTGCCAAGCAAGCTTAAAGTGAACTCAATCACTCATCAACTATGCCTCCCCCTCTTGGGGGTTAGGGAATTTCTTTGGGAGCAAATCGCACTCCAGATGGAAACTTGGCAGAGCTGCAAATACTTTAGTTTGTTGTTTAAGCCAGAGCCTGATTATCTATGGTCTTCTTACAATTCAATATCAAAAATGCCATCATGACCTCATTTAGTTATGCAACGGACTTACGCAATTTGAAAATGCTTCTCTTTAGTATTAGTGAATAGCATGACCATCGTTGTTTTTTATTGCCAGAATCGTCAAAGGCATTTTGTGTGCCTCGGCTGGACATTCATTGCCATCATTTTGTGAAGCAATGACATTTGTGTTTTTTTCACGCAATTACAAAAATTCTGTCGTGAAATTGCTAAAGGAAAAATAGGGGATTCTACCATTTTCGTATTTTCGTATATATTGTATATTTCGTACTCACTATGTGGTCACATGTTCTTCTGGATCAATTTGATGGCTGCATTCAAGCGTATATCTGCCAAAAACGAGTAAATGGAATGTGCTGCGCAGATTTAAGAAACGCAATAGATCTTTTAATAATGCAATAGGTGTGTGCTGTCCCATTAAATAGACAAGTTCAAAAATAAGTCATAACACCAACGTAGCGGCACCGGAAGTCGATAATAGGGGAGGGATGCGTTTACCTGCAGTACCAGCAGCATCTGTGTGAGTGGAGGGCTGCAGGCTTCTGCATTCAGTTTGTCCTCCAGCGGGAGCTTTAGCAACACCAAATCCCGGAAGGCCAGCAGACACATTTGTCTGATGCTCAGTTCCTGACCCTACCCACAAGCACACAAAGATTAATTGATATCTTACATTTCCTCTTGTTCACCATGTTTAGAAAAAGTTTGATTTTTTAAAAAAGAAAATGCTGATGAAAATGCACACTGAAATAAGTTCTTGCCTGATGTTAACAAAGTTAAAACACACTTTTGCCTCCCTATCACCTTTGCCTCGATTCGGCTCGATACATTAAAGATCAGAAGTGCCACGATGGTGCAGTGGTTAGCACTGCTACCTCGCAAGAAAGTCCCCAGTTTGAATTCCGGTCTGCCCAGGTCCTTTCTGTGTGGAGTTTACATGTTCTTCTCATGTGTGCATCAGGGCACTCCCGTTTCCATTTCCACCACCACTAAACGCACGTTCTAGTTAACCTACTCGAGGCAGTGCTCCTGGCCAAGGCAGTAGCTCAGAATCTGGTGTTGGCCTCTTGGTGCAGCAGTGTGCCAAATATAAACTTTGGGGAAAAAACACAAACCATTCGAAAAACATACCATTGACCTGCAACTCAAAATGCAATACATAGTATATGCTGTTGAAATAAAGGTTTTTGAATCTTTTGTGAAAGTGGCATCTCTTGTTTTGGGCAACAAACAACATTATTAGAAAATCTCTAGTCATCTAGTTTACAACAGTTCAGCAGGTTTTTGTGACCCCAAGCTTGTGTCACAAGACAGATTCCAGAGAGCATGACTGCTGCTATCCACATGTCACCAGGAAAGGAAGAATTCATTAACCCTAATCAAGTTGAGATCTAAATTAGTCTCTGGACAGTTTCCATTTCCCAGCACGGTTGAACAGAGCAAATGGGCCTAAAAAAGGAGCAAGGACTGATCAGACCGTTCCATACTGACCAAAATCCTCAGCAAATTTTAATTTCATTTTTGTAAATTGAAATGAAAACTGATGCTTTTTTTCTGTCAATTTTAAAACCTGAAGGTCTGGACCTCCAACACAGATTCCGTGGAGACACGGCATAATGCTGCACCCACCCCCCCATGTATCCGTGAGGACTCGCACACTATAGGTCCGCTAAATTTGCCGTGGAGTCACGCCTCAATAGTCTCCAGAATATGGGTGGGTATCACTAAAAAAACGAATAACTGATTTCTGACAAAATCCTGAATAACTGCAGCACCGATTTTGTCCACCAGTTGGCGACCAGAGAGATGGCGCTTAGCGCCACATGGTGGACAATAGCGGTACTGTACCCGCATTTGTTTCTTTTTGGCAATAATAGTGTTATGACTGTACACTCTATTGGCACTGAATGAGTTAAGATATGGTAATGGTCTAGCTTGATGGAGTTACCTGGACTGGATAGAATATGGCCTGCAGTGTAGGCAGGGTCTCAGTGAAGAAGTGCTCCCATATTTCAGACAGCATCGTCAGCTGGGTATTACCTAGTAAGCCACAGTAAGACGTTTAAAAGGATAAGGCAAGTAATATTTATATTTGCACACAGCATTACAGAGTACTCAATCTCCATGACTGTAAAAAGTATTTATTCATCAATAAGCAAATATTTAGTCAAGCTTCCAAAACGCAACACAACGTAAAAATATGGTAAGGACACCTTTCTGTTAATACCTATGTTTATATTTATTATATCCACAACTATGTTTGTGTAGGTTATTTAAAAATATTTTTAAAAAGTCACATGTAATTATTTTTTCAGCTAGCAACTCACCATCAGATAATTGGATTTTCTCCACAAGCCTCCCCAGGCCCTTCGTCAGAAGCTGGTTCTGGACAAACAAAGTGGCCATGTGAGATTTAAAAATAGCAAAAAATCTTTACCCAAAAAGTAAGTTTTTGAGAAGTGCAAATAACAGCAACCAATACAGTAAAGAACAGTAAAGATATAAAATAACAAATAAAAGTACAATCAAAAGTAAAAATCTTATGTCTAGCTGTGGCGGTTGTGAAATGAGGTTGCTGCCAATAAAGTTAATACACAAAACAGCACGAGAGCAGAGAGCTTGCGCAAATGTTCACATGAGGGCTGCGACAGTTTCAGCACCATGACTGTCAACACTCTTCACTTCTGCCTACTGCATATACCAGTCGATTGCCTATGGTAGTCAGCTGTGCAGTCCATTAGTGCCGCTGGAATCACTGGCTGTGTCCGAAATTGCTACCTATCCCCTATATAGTGCACTATATGGGGCGCACGCCATTTTGTAGGGGGGTCCGAATTCTCCATGTACCATACATATAGTGCATTGAAAGTATCCCGCAATGCACGGCAAAAGGTAGTGAGCATCGGATGTATTCAAGGCGGATCAATATAACCCATAATGCATCGCAAGATGTTTTTAAAAACAGCGTGAGTAAATCGTTATAAATGTAAGTACTCCTGACTCTTTGTGATGACTGTTGAATTTTATAATTATACTTTTTATAATTCGATTTTATACTAATTTTGACGCCGCCGACTGTAGTGTGCGAAATCTCTGCCCTTGCTGTTGAGTGCGCTATACGGGGGGTAGGGAGTGATTTCGGACACAGCCACAGTATATTCAAATTTGAATACGTCCATTTCACCTCTGTTACATTGGTGTCGTGATCCAGATCACGCATATAAAAGAACCTTGAGATTGATAGCACTCCCATTATCGATCCCATTTTGAGGAAAGTTCGACTGCCCTAATAGACATCCTAACTGCAACACACAGCCTGACGAGCCAGGCGACGAATCTTCCACACATCGCACGCAATTGCAACGATCATTGGGTCTGGTAAAACCAGGGCCAAAAAATGTGTAAAAAAAGAAAATTGTCAATCACACACTTGTTCAAAGAACGATAGTTCATGAACTCCTTCGTATTTTACACAAACGTGAATCCAGACATTCAATTATGCTTGATGAACGTATATCAGATTTCAAAAGCCTTCAGAGCAAAAACACAGCAATTAAGCAAAAACAATACATTCCATACTGCACCGTTTCTATCCACCTCTGAGAATCTAATTCAGCCCCTAATCCAACAAAATGTGAAAATATTTAAATATTGTCTTTTGTTGTGCTTGTATACCATCAATAATGTTGACAAATTATAGCTGACAGCAACGTAAAAAAAAAAAACACGAACAAAGAACTAAAAAGTTCATTCTTGGGAACCACCTGTTCATAGTTCAAAATGATGATCTATAAACGATGAATGAACAAATTCACTTTACAAGGCCTGAACTGATATTTTAACAAGTTCATGTTGAAAGTGAACTTGCCCACCCCCCGGACCATAGGTCGAGCAGTGCCGCGGTTCTGATCCCTTCTCCGGCTTTTCTGCAATGTCTCCCCCCGACTCTTCATCCCAGTTTCCGATGTAATCCCGCCACTATCTCTCTCAATAAAGAATGAAAAACAACGCTTTCGCCCCAAAAATAAAATTATAACATTATAAAATTTAACAATCATCACAAAATGTCAAGTACTTAAATGTATAACTATTTGCTGTGGTCAGTCGCTATCTACTAATGTACTACTACTCTAATGTGTCTCACAATGCATTATGGGTTATATTGCTTGGTCCAAGGTATATCGATGCACACTACTTTTCGTGGTGCATTGTGGGATACTTTGAGTGCACGATATAGGGTACAGTGAGTATTCGGACAGCCCTACAAAATGGTGTGCACCCCATATAGTGTACTATGTAGGGAATGGGGAGCGATATCGGCCACAGCCATTATTTTTAGCTTGTGTGAGGGGATATGGAGCTGTACATTTGGTTATTGATTCTGCATTGATTCCAGATCAAATGTACAGAGTGACAAGCACTACCTGGTGAGTACACAATTCAGTAGATGTTCACCTGCAAATAGTCTGTGATGAAAGAACCCAGCTCTGTTCTTAGAAGCCACCTGTAAAATCAGAGTCGATTACAATTATGCACAGAGGTCCAGAAAAATATGTAATGTCAAAATAATGTCAATGTTAGAATACTTTCATTCCTCGTTCATACTCAACATTTACATGTACAACCATTTTCAACTTGCATACATTCAAATGAATTAAATTGATGAATTGCTTACCATTTCAGTGGTAACACTTCAGAATAACAGTCACTTATTCATGCTCATAAAGCATTTATAACCCTTTCAAATATTTAACAAATTATGAACAAAACATTAAACGTTTCTAAATGTTGAACATAAATTGTGTAAATAGTTTGTAAATGTTTAACATATATTGCGTAAATATAGTTAATGCATTTATAACACTTTGAATATATTGAACGATTTATAAAGTGTCGATGAATATTTGCTTAAAAGTTTTGTTAAACATGTACAAAAGTGTTATTAATGCTTTATGGGCATGAATAAGGGCCTGTTATTCTAAAGTGGTACCATTTCAGCTACATTCACACAAATTAACATAATCAATTTCATCCAGGGATACATTAAATATAGTACTTAACGTGAATAGCGACGCAGGTATAATGCAGGTGAATGAATGGCTAGAACAGAGTCAGCACTACATTACCTGATGTTCTCATTGAGAGCATACAACTCATTGGTCTGCAGCACACCTCCCTTCAGCACCTTCAACACTGAGGTCTGCACACTGAAACAACCACAAGGACAATTATCATCCCACTAGACAAACAAGGTTGTTTCGTGGCAATCGTGTGGCAACTCTTGAGAGGCTGAACTATGTTGATTGTCATATAAAAAGTTTCTGCAGAGGATTTTATCAAATTCACATCGAGCCGGGTGGTAATTTTTTGTTCGTCTTTCACATTTTCTCTCACGTTTAATTTCAAAACAGAGTTTTTGGGCGATACCTATGGTGTTTTAAAAAAAGGATCCAAAATGTGTATAGCAATGACTTTGTTTTATATGTTTTATCCATATATTTGAAACATGGGAAATCAGCTATAACAAAACGTGATTTAGGTCTGGTTAATTGACTTATTGAATATTGTGATCCAAAAGTTGGTTGCAACTTGCAGCGGAAGGATGCCATATTTGAGGTTGAAATGAAACAGAAAAGGTGCAGCTTTGCGTGAAAAAAAAGGTTTTGCCCACCTCACACATACAGACACATCTGAGAGAAATTTGACAGCCCAGATGATATAGAAGAGAACAATGTTTTGCAATTAGACAATGCTATTATGACAAGAAAAAGCCTTTTTTCATTCATGCAGTTTGCCTCAGCCAAAAGGAATGCATCCCTCGCAAGACAGAAACACACACAGTTGATGGTATGGACAGTGGTGCCTTTGCAATTCCCATAGCCCACCCACCTCCAGCACTATGATTTCAAACTATCAAGCTAGAACACAAAGCCCCCAAAATAGCGCGCTTGAGCTGTGCAATCTGTTGGTTTTGGGTGACTTCACTCCTATGAATCAACAAAAATATTTGTCCAAACGACAGTTGTGGGTGGAACTGGAGCATTACAGTCCCAGTGCAGTGGTAGTCACTACTAGGGGGGAAAGTTTGTGTGTGTTTGGGTTGTTTGTGTGAAGGGTCGGTAGCATGTACATGGCAAAAAGAAGAAAGTGGTTATCTGACCTCAAGGGTGGGGTTCCATTCGTGTCTGACTAGACCAGACATGGGGACTACTCTTCTTCACATAGTCTATTACGATGTGTGCGGTTCACACACTGCTCTATCCTCGTCGCTAGTGCATTACGGCGCAACCAGGTATCTTCATACCGGCTGAAGCAATGGTTCCATGTAGCAGGCGCAAGCACTGCCAAGCAATGCCTATGCTGCAAAGTGCAAACTTATTAAGTGGTCCAACTGCGTGCTGCCGATTGCTCAGCAGTAGGGCTGAAACGATTAGTCGATTAATCAATGATAGAATTAAATTGGCAACAAATGTAATAATCCGATAAACTTCAAGAAATTGACTCTTTGTCATTTCGCCAGTTTTGTGCTGAAATTCCCCCAATGGGTCCAGGCAAATTTGATATTAATACATCATATTTGAAAATATGAAATATAACTAATAACTAATGGAAAAAATGGTGAAAAACATCAAAAATAATTTTTAAAAATTGAAATGTATGTTTGTATCCGAGAACGTAACTTGTACATTTGTTTGGTTAAGAGGTTCAATCAAATTTAACTAGATTTGAAGTTAAAAAGATTAATCTCTTGCAATTGTTGGTCAGCATTGACAGTTTGGGGATTTTCTAAAAGAAAAGAAAGGCCAACCGATTAATCGTTTAAATAATCGGCAACTAATCGATTATTAAAATAATCGTCGGTTGCAGCGCAACTCAGCAGCGACGTGTCAACACAGGATGGTCTTGAAGCTTGAAGCTGCGACTGCATGTATGACATGCGATGCTCCATCAGCGACCGTTGACTGCAGAGGCAGAGGACCAGCCACTGCCACAGCAGAGTTGCTCCTCCGCTGTGTACCGGTATAATTATATACTAAAATGAACATCCAGCAGCAAAGGAGGGGAAGCTGCTAGCACTCCTCTGCAGTGGCCGTTGGAAAAAACGCCCCACAATCCCGTGGATTGTGGGGCGTACAGGGTACAGGGTGACCCCTTCCATAATTTAATTCCCTAAAAAATTGCATTTTTCAGATGTACAGATTGCAGTAGAGTTCAGGTACAGTTTTCTTTCAGAATATAGAGTTCTTTTTTTTTTTTACTAAGGTGTTATATTTAGATAAAGTTTGTACAAATTGTTACTTGGTGTTACTTTCAACAGTTTGTAAACACACGTTGGGTTGAAACTGAAAGGCTTAATAATTGTTCCATAATTAAATTGTTTTCTTGAAACAAAAAAAGAGGTGACCAAATTTTCCGGATTGGCACATCTACTACAAACATAGCATATAATAATAAACAAGATGATGAACAATGATTTTGGTAGTTTATTAAGCAACAATTTTTCAGTGCATGAATATGAAATGATAAAAAACAAAAAAGAGGGGTGACAGAGCATTTGTGGCCTCAAAGCTTCGGAAGAGCTACCGTGGCATCTCCGGAATCGATCAAGTCTTTAAAAAATCCTCCTCAACCTTTTCTCCCTGATTATATTGGTTTTATTTTATTTGATTGCCCTCTGTATACCATTTGTCTTGTGTTTTTAATATTTATCTATTCATAGGAATGTGTTTTATTTTTGTGCTGTGGTAAATTCTTTGTGTATTTGTTCAGCACTGTGGTCAACCACGGTTGTTTTAAATGAGCTGTAGAAATAAAGGTTGAGTCGAGCGTATAGCAAATGCCCAGCTATATAATAGCAGGGCTTGCATGACCCCAACGTCCTTTTTTTGGAGTGTGTCCAATATGGCCATGAAGCTGAGAAAAGGGTTGCTGCCAAGTACTGGCAAAAGCTGGCCCCCCAGACGCCAGGCAACACTTCAACACTGTCTCTACAAGTAAAAGGCTATCCCCTCACAACTGTTGAACTAAAACAAGAATTGAGCTCCGGTTTAGGCATTGCCTTCGCGCTTATTATTTTAAAAATCAATCATCTTGATTGACCCTGCCATAACCATCTAACTAATGCTCAACAACTATGCTCATGAACACTTAACATTATGCAATGATTTTGGAAGGACCAACAAATATCCTGTCGATATGTGTAAATGTAAACATTTCTTAATGACTATAAAATCTAAACCAAAGCTCACCAGAACTTCCTTTAACTCATTCAGTGCCAGTCCTTTTCAAATTCGGCACATCCCAGTGCCAGGGTTTTTTTCAACATGAATGTTTTTACAATATCCATACAAAGTTCTGGGTCCGTGTCAACAAACATACCAAAGAAAATGTCAGACTTTCCTTCATCATCAGAAAAATAATGTTTGTTTCTACCCGTTTCCATTCTTTAGAAATAGTTTCCAGAGCATTGGTTGGTGTCACAAAAAAATGCAGATATCTGATAAAATCCTGAATAAATGTGGGTGCAGCATTGGTAGTGTCTGCTAGGTGGCAGTATACAACACAGTCATTTGGCCCGAGAGGCCGATTAAGGCGTCCTCTAGCGGACAAAGCCGATACTGCACGTGCATCTACTTTTTTTGCAAGAAAAGCCACACTATTAGGCAAAACACTTGTGGTTAATATTAACCCCAATGTGGTTAATATAATAATCTGAGGCACAGCCACATTTACACAGCACTGAAAGCCTGAATTTAAAAAAGGTTGCCAAATACCAATTCCAAAGAGCATATGTGACTTATATTGGAGCAGGTCATAATTATTGTTAAATTCAGAGACCCTCCTTCTGCATGTGAATCAATCAGATTAAATGTGATTTCAATTAGGGGTGGTTCAATTTTCGATTTGATTATCAATCCCAATTTTTGGCCATCACAATTTGACATCGTACATATTTTTGAGAAATCATGACATCGTCAAAATCTTAGAAGCGGTGCCATAGTCTGCTCTGCTGGTGCTGATGAGCTGTTGCACAATGTATTCACCACCGTGCGTAGAGAGAAGCCAGAGAACGTCTACAGCCGTGCTGTTTGACTGGGGGTAGGGATGTGCAAAAAAAAAAAAAAATGTGATTTGAAGTCGAAATAGGATTATTTAGTTCACAGGATTTTTGAAAAAGTGAAATCGTTAAATCAGATTTCCTTTTTAACATTGATACCAATGATTTTACTGCCCGTTTTCAAGTTAAATGGGTGAAAAAAAAATATATATATATATATTTTTTTTTTTTTCCAAGCTTTATTTATTAGGGTTAGAGGAAACACGTGAAGCTGGGGGGCAGACATGCGGGAAACACGTCGGTGGCGGGACTCGAACCACCGACTGACCGCGCCATTAAGGCATATTCGTGCCCTCCAGTGCACTGCCCAACCGACTGAGCTACTGGGCAGCACTCAATCGCGATTTTTGGGTCCACAATCATCACCGTGGGAAATTTTAGAATCGGCACACCCATACTTTCAAGGATCTACTTCACTGATTGATATTGAGACTGATTAGATTACAACATATGGCATCAGTGTTTTTGGATCATATGCCAAATCATTATTTTTTACAATTGCATGCATCAAGCATGCATCACCCCGCATACTCTGGTACGGTGTGTCCGGTGTACACAGGCGACTTCCCGTGCCAGCAGGACACCACTTCCCAGGCACACCAAGCCCAGACCTTGGCGCTTCCTTCGGAACGCGGACAAATGTCCACATTATGTCGTTACTGATGTTAACTTCCTTTTCTCAACACTTCTCACACCTGGGGGGGGGGGTTCTGTTCTATAAACAAATTGAGACATTATTTTCTTTAAAATATATGTTTAAATTTGTGATGGTACAGTTAATCATTAAGTGCTACCATGTTTCTACTATGCCATGAGCGAATAGTAAATGGTAAATAAGGAAGGCCACAAAAACACACATGCTTACGTATGCGTTTTTATGTTGTCTACATATTTTTCATATTTAAAATACAGTCAAACTTTATTCATATAGCACCTATCATGCAGAGTAATTCAACATGCAAAGTGCTTCACAGCAACATAACAGAAATACAAGGAATAATGTGACCCAATCTCCCAAACTTATTAATAAGCAAGCATATGGACATACAAACAGAGGCACACACACAGGCAATGGGATTGTCAATAAGACGATAAACATGGCTTGGCACTGAGGCTATACAGCAAGAGGAAACACTGGAGTGCTAATGACAGATACGAGTTAAAAAAATAAAAATGTAATTTTATATATATATATATATATATATATATATATATATATATATATATATATATATATATATATATATATATATATATATATATATATATATATATATATATATATACACACACACACA
>OMKY01255935.1:2513-15857 GCA_900302395.1 Bregmaceros cantori
GCTTTAAAATTACTTTAAAAATTGGGGTGTGGTGACGGACATAGCTGAGCAGTGACACAGGTTCTCATCCCCTCTCCGGCTTTTCTGCAATTCCTCCATACCTTCAAAGCCATCCACAACCTCGCTCCTCCCTACCTGTCCGACCTTCTCCATATTGCCATCTCCACCCGTTCCCTCAGATCCTCCACCTCTATCCATCTTTCTGTTCCCCCTGCCCGCCTCACCACCATGGGGAGCAGAGCTTTCAGCCGCTCTGCTCCCAGCTCGCTCCGACTCCCTCCCTCAGTTTAAATCCTCCCTCAAAACCCACCTCTTCAGGACTGCTTATTCATTATAGTTGTTTGTTTTAGTCAGTTGTCTACAGGTGTCCTTGAGTGACCTGAAAGGCGCTAACAAATAAAATGTATTATTATTATTATTATAAAAATGATGATCAAAATTATTGTCAGTTGCGGCCCTGGAGATTATTATTTATTTGTTTGTTATTATAATAATCATAATATGTTCAGAGTGTCTACAGAGTCTGGATCCAAATTTCACGTATTCTGCTTTTAAATGCAACTAGAGCTGCAACCGATTAATCAATGATAATTTGCAACTAATTTGATAATCGATTAAATCGTCAGCGATTAATCGTTTCATGGTTTGGCCCATTTTCCGATCAAACGTGTTGAATATATGTTGTTCCCAATGCAATTTTTCCAGTGTCAAGGCCCCAATACAATAAAGACAACACGTAAGCTTGCGTGAAAGCCCAATATGTTATAATTTAGCACGGAATAGTAGGCTCGTTCAAGCTATTATTATAAAATGGAGATAGAGAAACAGCAAAAAGTTTGTTTAATTAACATTGTGAAACTTTTAATAATGTTTCATAATCATAATTAATGCTAATAGTCGTTCCGATTTTAAAGGAAAAATGAGCCGAGTAAAAATGGCTGATTAATCGATTATCAAAAGAATCGTTAGTTGCAGCCCTAAATGCAACACAACAAAATAAATGTAATTCTATGCATAGACCCAACCCTTGTGTTCCCCAGATTCGTCCATGTTGCCCGTCACCTCCTACTATCACCACCCCCTCCTCCCCCTCAGCCACCATCTGCGCCCAGTTGGCGGCTGGTGGTCGGTGTTATGGAAAATCTGCGGGAGCTGCCAAGGGAGGGAATGGGTGCTGGGGCCGAGGTGTAGAGATACTAACGCATGGATCTCCTCGCACACACACGACACCACGCGTAGAAGCCCCGTCCAGGTCAGTGGGGCCGCCCAGAGCCCCAGCATAGACCACCAAACAGGCTGGATATTTGACAAGGTCAGTAAGCTGACCTATTGTACTGATCGAAGAATGCAGATATAGTATGCAGTTTTCTGGTATACAATCATTTTTTTCTCATTACTTCAATGTAGTGCTGTGCAAAAAAAATCGTTTTGAAATGGAAATCGGATTATTTTGTTCAGAGGATATTTGAAAAAGTGAAATCGAAATCAGATTATTTTGTTCAGAGGATATTTGAAAAAGTGAAATCGTCAAATCGGATTTCCTTTTTAACATTGGTAATTATTGTACTGGTCCGTTTTCAAGTTGTACGGCTGAATAAAATGTTTGAATTATGAAATTTCTAGTTTTGATATATTTTGTCTTTTTTTTTTTTTTTTAAGAAATCAGAAACAAAATCGAAAACCGAGATTTCAAAGACACAAATCGGGATTTTATTTTTTGGCAAAATCATACAGCCCTACTTCAATGCAATTTTACTTTTTAAAATATGTAAAAGCAATGCGTTAGCATTATACAATCAAAGGCATCTAAGGAAAGTATTGAATGAAAATGAAAGCTTCTAAAGTTTAAGGTTTAAGATGTTCATGCCCATGTGGCAATTAAGTGCAATTCAGCAAAAGAAAATCACCAACATATTTCTGACAGATATTACTAATGAAACCATGACTACTCTTATTATTATTATTTCAACAACAAGCCATACTTTGGTTACACTTTACATCATTAAGAAAAAAATAGCGCAGTATAAACAATGTCATTGTTTCACATTTGTCGAGAGCCATAATTGCCAGTGCTTAGCGTCGACAAGACTAAACTTTCCTTGTTGTCCCATGTGAATATTTTGGGTATTCTTTGGGGGGGAATAGATGCCGACCGCTTAGTCGACTGATCATTTCAACTAGTCGGTTATTACAATTATTGTCAGTTGCACCCTTATTTTATATTCTTTTTTTTTCACAGACCAAAGTTCTGTGACCCGTCGTGTTGCTGTAAGAATTACCTCAGATAAGTGTTTCAGTGTCATTGTTATTTCGCCAATAAAATGTGCACTTTTCAACCAGGGTTGAAAAACGTAAAAAAAAAAAAAAATGTGTCAATCAAATAGTGTTATCCAGTCACAGCGCAGTAGGTGGGACAAGCGTCGCGGAGGCGTGACAACCAAACTCCGCCCACGTCTCACGTAGCCCATACAAACTCTTATGTGTGTGAGATGGGCAGTAACGCATTACATTTACTTAGTTACACTTTTTTGTGTACTTTTTTCTTTTGGAGTACATTTTTCACAAGTTACTTTCTACTTTGGAATAAATTTGGGCTGGAAAGAAAAACTTTTTGCAGAGATGTCAGCAATTTGCTACTTGTTACATTAACTTGGCCTTTAGTGACATCCGTTGGGAACTGTTGACACATATGTCACCGTCCTATCCCTCTCGCTCCCCCTGTCTCTCCCTCTCTCAGTCTCTCTGTCTCCCTCTGTCGGGCGCTCTCTCTCCCTCTCTCGGGCGCTCTCCCTCTTCTGGGCGCTGTCGGTCTCTACCTCACAGTATTATCTATCTATATCAATAGGGGCATTGAACTACATTTTGAAAAAGAGAATTTCCTAATTTATTTTTTTGAAAGTTACTCAGTACATTTGCTAGTTAAGTAACTTTTTTGTGGAGTACTTTTTCACTTTTACTCGAGTAACTATTTGGATGACTACTTGTTACTTTTACTTGAGTAACATTTTGCTGAGGTAGCAATACTTTTACTTGAGTAATTCCTGCCCAAATCTGGTGACGTTTATGCCGCAGTGAGGCAAGGTGTCATTTCACATCACCATGGCACAATGAGTATGGATCTTGTATGGGTGGCGTTTTTCTTTAAAGATAGGACTCTGCTCTTCAACCTCAAAAAGACATGTTCCTCCTAGCCAGGGCTTGAAAAGTTCCGTTCCGAACGGTTCAGGCATGTCTCTGTTTAACGTTTTCGTTCTCGGAACCGCCACCAAAATATCGGACCTGAACCGGTTCGGAACACAAAAATTTGGTTCGTTCTTAAAGTTCCTCATGTTGTGCAATATTAAGTTTAGATATAGTTACAAAATATATTTGGTGGACTTTCAAACTTCAATGTAACTGTATTAATATTAAAAGGGGGTTTAAAGTGCCATTACATTCACTTCCTCGTCTGTCCGCATGATGGAGCCCCAGATGCATGGGGCTTGATGACTGACAGTGAAAGTTGGATGCATGCACAACCGGAAATAGGAAATGTTCAAATATAAATATACTATATACTTTTTAACAGGTTTCGTGGATTCCATAATGTTCCGTTTCTGTTCCGGAGCATTTGAAAACATCTTTTTTCGTTTCCGTTTCCGTTCCTCGTAAAATTCCATAAATTTCCGTTAGTTTCCGGTTTTCGTTTCCGTTCCTTGAACCGGTTCGGAGCCCTGCTCCTAGAATGTTCTCTTTTCGAGTGTAGCCCAGTTCAGCGGAGGCCACATGTGTCCGAGCGTCACCCTGCTACTCATCAGGCGAGGGAGGAAGGGGGGGAGGGGAGGTGGGCGAGACTGGGGCCTCGGCCGGTTTGTTAAGTTCCCCTATATGAGGCCCAACCCCCCACTTGCGGCGGGAAGCTAACCAAAGCAGAGTCGATCTGTCTGGTTCCAACAGTGAGCCTCTACTGCCAAAAATGTTGCCTAGGGGCTGAAATCTAGCGGCTGTATCTAGCTGTGTGTTCAGCAGGACGCCACAAGGCAACAACTAAAATAATTAAAAGTCAACATGTAGCCGCCACAAGGCGGTACACGGCACATCCCACGCATTTTTGGAGTGACTCCATAGTGCTTCTGTTGCCTCATCGGCAAAGGATATAGATGTGTAAAGAGCCGACATCTAACGGAAAGTCCCTAGAGTCAGTCACTCTAAATGCATAGAGACCCCCCCCCCGCCGACTCTTCATCCCAGTTTCCGATTTAATCCTGTCACCATCTCAATAAAAGAATTAAGAACGGCGTTTTGCGCCCAAAAAATAACTTAAAAAGTTGAGTTATTTTCCACATAAGATGCCAAGAAATACATTCATTAAGATATGAAAAACCTCTTCATTTACTGTTTATACCAAAACTACTATCTAGTGAAATGAACAGAAATGCATCTCTGGAAATCAATGAAATTAGTTAGAGATGGTCGCAATTAATAGCAGATCATTGGGTTAATTTACATTTTTTTTCTCCTGAATACTTGAATACTCAGTTTTTCAGCTATATTGAATGAATTGATGTAATTGAATGGGGCGGCAGGAGATATGGGGCCAGTTTCCCCGCCGTAGCTCAATTACATGATACAGGCAGACCTCAACTCTTGACATACGTATATACTCTTTGTATTCACTCCCTTGTGGCAGAAGTTTGGGAATTCTGAACATTTGATGCTCGCCGGCATCCCCCAAAGCAACACACAGCTGCTCAGCACAGGACTTGCGTTGGAAATTGATAGTTAAAATGTGTATGCTGCACATAGTTTACTTCAGTACGGGAGAGAAGAAAAAAATGCTTAACCGCTCCTCTCCCTCTCTGGCTATTCTTTCCTCTTTTGCCCACGATTTATCGAGTGGATGGCAGAGTTGCTAGGATGAACACAATATAAGTATGGCAACTTTCACTGCAAATTCGACAAAACCAAACCTGTGGTTTGTTTCTGCAGTGATTTTTGGTTAATCCCCCCCAGCCTTCCACTTCTTCAGAATTCTAAATATACATGAATGTACGCATTTGACGGCGAACTTGATTGATGTGTAGGACAAGCCAGTTGGTCTATGATTGTTAACCCATATCTTTCTGCACAAATATTTAGGCTAATTTACAGGTGTTTGTCTCAAATCCATGCAAATATTACTCGCTAAAACATTTTTCAGCTGGCTATGTTTCGCTCTCTCGCAGACTCTCGCCCTCTTTCCCCGTTGCCCCACTCTCCAGCCCAAGACGACATCTTTTTTTCTATTATGATGGTATGTTGTGCTATTCGTGGGATAAATATCTTTATATCTGGTGGACTTTCCCTGTACATCGCTGTACATATTGGGGTGAAAACAGTTCGACGAGCAGTTGCCAATTAGGAAATTGTGTAGTTGATTTGATATCTTGTAATAACGTGATTATAAATGATTAATTGATAATCAAATGAACAAATTGTAGCAGTCCTGCAATGCGGTTTGAAAAAAAGGCCAACAAAAATTCAGAGCGTACAGAAACGTTTTGGGAGGAAAACTTTTTTTTTTCGTCTTTCATCAAAGCCACTTTATTTACACAACTATCGGTCTTCTGCCGCGAGCACCAGTGCCTGTAAAACGTGTTTGCACATGTTAAATACATCGTAAATAAATAGTGTTCAACAACACTCTGATTACGACAACATCTGTTGTCTGTAGCAGCAGTAAATCCAAACAGCGATGAACTAACAAATGGAGCTGCCCTGAATGGACCCGAAACACTAAACTAGAGTCAGACCGATAAGTCGGTTACCGATGTATTTTGGCCGATATGAATGAATGAAATGAATGAAGTTTATTTCGAATATTAGCACACACACAAAATTTAAAAAAAAGAACTGAAAGAATTACAAATAAAGAAACACAATAATACAATCTGAAATACAGATATGATGATTAACTTAATATTCGAAAAGGAGTGAGAAGAAGTAAAACTTATTGCTCCCACCCCTTGTCTAGCATAAGCAGCATTTGTAACTACATACACATATATGCTATGCTGCATACGCTTTCATTCACACACACACACACACACACACACACACACACACACACATATATACATATTTCTAAATGTATTCTATAGTAATACAATTGTATTCAATTCTTTATCCATATTACCTTCTTGCACGTGCCTCAATTATGATTAGTTTCTACTACTAACAATTAATGCAGTTCATCCTCCATATATTTCCTTAGGATTCTAAGCAATCAAAAAGTCTCATCTTATATTATGACAAAGTGGTTTTATTGAAATTGGATATTTCAGCGAGCAGACAGCATATGAGAATACTTTGTTAAATTAGTGCAATTTCACAATTAGGGGTGAGATAATTTTAAGAATTTTAAATTCTTGTGGCTCCATAAAATAAAATAATAAGATGTATGACATTATGGCTAGATTAAGTACAATAGCATTCAGCATTTTCCCACTCAAATTAATTACATGCCACATGGTAACAAATATAAGGTAATTACCCTGGATTACAGTGGAATTGTCACTAGCTCAGGTCTAGTACCAACATAATTAATTGTCATTCATATATGATAGCATGGTAAATACTTGGCAAGTAGTGGCACAGTAAAAAAAAAAAAAAAGAAAGTACCATATTTTTCGGACTATAAGCCGCTACTTTTTTCCATCACCGCTACTTTTTTGCCACAACTATGCGGCATATGAGGCGGTGCGGCTATTCTGTTTTTTTTTCACTGGCGCGTTAGTATAAAATTAAAAAAAACGCCGCTGGAAGTCACAAGCCGGACCTATCCAAGATGGCCGCCAAAGGCTACGTGCCCGCCTCCAGGTCAGAGCTATGCGGTAGGCGTGTCCTGGGAAACTTTGCACCGGAAGCGGAAGTTAGACAGCACGGCGCATGGAGTGTGTGAGACGGAGAGTTTTACAACTGTTATTTTTTTATTGCATGAAGGGATCGGGTGTCACTTTCGTTGTTGTGGTTGTACGACTGTGACAATGACAATAAATATTATATCTAATAAATCTATCGATCGATCTAACTATCTGTTTTGTTTGGCACTGTTATGACAAGCGACGTTGTTTTCAGGCTCCGTTCGGAGACTGATCAGTTCAGTTCAGTTCTAATAATTTAAACGGAATATTAATATTAGTAAATGGCCACGGCTTTTAGGCCGGTGCGGCTTATATAACTTTTTTTCCATGTTTTCTTAAAAATGACGGGGGTGCGGCTTTTATAGAGGTGCGCTCATTGGTCCGGAAAATACGGTATATCTAAACTTAACATTGCACAATATAAGAAACTTTAACAACGAACAAAATGTTCCGAACCGGTTCAGGACCGATATTTTGGTGGTGGAATGGTTCCGAGAACGAAAATGTTGAACATAGTCCAGCCTGAGCCGTTTGGAACAGAATCTTTTAAAAAATAATTTCATTTTCAAGCCCTGGTTAAAAGTACTTACATTTATAACTGTTTGCCATGGTTGGCGCTCTCGCATGCACCATATATAGTGGACTATATAGGGAAATAGGCAGCGATTTCGGACACAGCCACAAACCCACAAAACACATTTGAAATAAAAGTCAGCAGACTGACGTCACTCAAAACCAATAAAGACCTTAACCAAAAGCAGATCTCTGAAGCTCTACGGTCACAAAAAGCCAAAGAAAATAAGACTTTAAAACAAAACCTTGCTCAGAGGCTTCAGTGGAAGGAAAAAGGAGCAGAGGCAGACAAACAAACGGTGGCAATATGACATGTGAATGGGTCAGGACTGGTATGGAGAAGGATTAGCCTGGTAAGCCAGAACCAAAGAAAGATGGTCCGGTGGATCTGGACCAACCAAGCAGACAAAGAAGATTGTTGCCCAAATTCAGACGGGCCAATCAGCGCTCTGTCTTGGCGGGCCTTCTTTGAATGGAAACATGGGCCTCCATGTGTCACGCATACTACCCTGTGATTTGATAACTTCATTATATTGACACTTTTTTGGACACTTCTTTCGAGCCTCCATACCAAATGATCTAGTGTTCGATGCGTGGACAATTAATTTGTTCCGGCTTGCCAGGCTAGAGACCCACTTTGGTGCACACTCTGCTACAAGTAGAGATAGTGAAATAGGCTGAAGTGGAGGGATGATATCGCTATGTTTAATTCCCTGAGTTCAGCTCAAGTAGCCCCTCTCTGGGAGGAAGCAACAGAAAATAAAAATAATTATTAATACATTATTATTATTATTATTATTATATTTAGGGACTAATTTAGGGATTAAACTTTTGCTGGGGACAATTGATCCCCTAGTAAACAATCCTTGTTACCTAAAAAGCAAATTAACCATTCACATAAAAGGTATGGAAGTTTCTAGCGCTACCTCTGCAGGGAGCAAGAGGAAGATTCTCTGGTATATTGCTGTTGTTTGATTCAGCTCGATTCAAACACGGCCCCCTCTGAGCCCGAGCTGATGCTTGTGGATGGTGAATAATAAATGTTCTCAGACAGCCTCCAGGCACTGTGATTACGACAGACGAAGCAATCGTTGGGTCGTCCTCAGAACACACGAGGAACGAGCTCCGGTGAAAGGTACTCTATAAAAGGTGCCTGTGGCAGCTCCATTGACAGGCACTCTGTTTAAGTGAGTGCCACAGTGTTTGGAACAAAAACATTTTTTTGCACACATTTTGGATGTATCGCAGAATCGTTTCCGCATCGGTTTTTGTTTTTTTCTTTTTTTCTTTCTTATCTCTTTCAGTGCCAAAGATGTGTTGTGAATAGTACCGCTGAGTGCCATGTCTTTGGATTTTATAGCCAAAAAAATTACATTGGGTGCAGTAACTCTATCTGACCTTCAGATGGCGCCATATGCCACCTGTGGGGCCATATACAGGGAGTGCATAGTGCCGGTGTATATTGCCACCTAGTGGCCACCACAGGTTTTGTGAGAAATCAGCAGTTTTTAAGTGATACCTACCGCTAGCCTGGTAAGCCAGAACCAATGCATCGTCCACGCATGGCACAACGCTAGACGCTTGCATTGGTTCTGGTGAAACCAGGGTCGGAAAATGTAAAAAAAAAACGTATCAATGAAATCGTGCTATCCAATCACAGCGCAGTAGATGTGACAAGCGGCGTGGAGGCGTGACAACCAAACTCCCACGTCTTGCGTAGCCCATACAAACTCCTCCCACGTCCGCGTTGATTGGTCGATTTATTTTGTACCGATGGCGAGCCTGATTTTCCCAGACCCAATGCAAGCGTTTAGCGATGTGCGATGCATTGGTTCTGCTTCATCAGGCCAACCCAACCCTGTTCTGGAGGCTATAACAAAAGAATGGAAAGGTAGAAACAAGCATTTTTTTCCCTGATGATGGACAAGAGTGATGCAATGCATGGTAAGTCAGTCCCTCAATGGATTCGCTTCCTCCCAACGACAGCTTCCTTCCTGCATGTCTGCTAATTCTAAATATGTTGTAAATGGGCAGAATGGGCCGCATGGAAATGGGTAACTCTATGAAAGCTTGTTGTAGTCCATCACCCGTAATTACTGACAATTTACTGTATCACTTTAATTGTTCTAAAAAATTCTGATGACCTCATATGCACGCAAAACCTTTTGTTCCTAGAAAGTAGAGACCATCTTCTTTACATTAAATGCTATCTGTTAGCTAAGCTACGACTTGAACAGAATATTTGTTGGATCTCTAGGCAAAATCGTGAAGCTCTGTCCATCCTGTACTCTGCTCATGTGCCCTGCCACCCCTTGCTGGTCCTTTTCTGCATTCTCCTCTCTGCTAAGGCATCCACCATTACCCACAAAATGAGGCGAGTCCTTTGTTCGCTCCCTACAACGCTAACTGGAGAGCTGTTCTAGACGCCCTCGAGACCGAATGCAACCTGCCAGCACTATGTCCACGTCTCCACGGAAGGGTCTGGACCCCCAAACCTCCCCGCCCCCCTGCCGCCAATTCCTATTTAAATGTACACGCCACTCGCGCGCGAGAGAGAGGTGGAGAGAGAAAAAGACGCGGAGTATAGGGGTCTACGCATTGTGCATGGCGATGCCGCAAATACATTTGTCAGTCGTGTGTCAGGGGGAGAGAGAGTGAGAGAGAGAGAGAATGCGAGCGAGAGAGAGAGAATGGTTGTGTATTCGAAGCGCCAGGCAGACGAATTCACCAGCAGACAAAGAGAGAGTATATATAGGTTCATTGACATCTGTAAAACGTTGTACAAGATTTTATTTGTGGAAAAAGCACTCGCTGGATGGCTGCGTGGTGTAGCAGTTAAGACAGCCCCATACGGTATTCCGCAATTAAATGCATTTTGTAAACACACACAACCATCCCTGTTCACTGCCGTGAATGAAATGAGGACTTCAAGTGCGCGGGCTTCAGGCTGATCAATCAGCGCGCCGCGCATTTGTGTTGCCCAATCAATTCGAAGCACTGGCTGACCAATCAGTGGCCCTACAAACCACGGGCCGCGTTAGAGACACAACGCCGGCACTGCAGTGCAACCAGGGCTTAACTCTGGTGTCTCTTCTTTGTAGCAGTCATAGACTGAAACCTACAAACTGGACTTTTTTGACACGTCATGTTGATAGTCTGTTCCCACTCCCTCTACCCCACTTTTGATGTGTGTTTCATCTTGGAGTGAATGAATGTCTTATGTTCCTTGCTATGTTGTTATAGTTTTTTCCCCTTTTGAAAAATGTAAAAAAGGGGCGATCACGGCCCTCGTTTGATAATCTTGTCCATGTCTTGGGGTGTGTTCCTGTCTCTTTGACTTTTCCTGGGAGGTGATCCCCTGATTAAAAAAAAAAAACATTTTACCTAAAATCATGGAGCCCTCATTCGAAATGCCCACCAAACATGTGATTGATAATTACCCATTTGTTCCGCAATGTTCCCAGGGGGCCGATTAAACAACAACAACAACATGGCATGTGTTCAGCAGTCATTTTCAGTGCATCTCACTTTGGAGGCAAACTCAACATTTCATCGGCCTTGTGATGACCAAAAAATCCCCACAGACCCCTCAGGCCAAGTTGTACCCACTTCCAGATCTAAACGCCGCTTTGTGTCCTTTCAAACACTTAAACGCAGCCGCACTCCTCCACTTTTCCCATGTCTGACCACGTTTTCCTTCCATTGATGATGTGAAACACATTGACAACAACACGTGGCTTTTATTGCTTGGCATGTTGATAATTCCACGTGTCACTCTTTATGAAAATACGTTGAGGGGGCCCCCTAGAAGTAAACAACAGTCCCTGAGCGCTCCCCCCATGCACTATCCCATGGATTTTGCTCCCATATGGTTTATTCTTAACCAGGGGTTTGAGGACCCAAGAGTCAACCGGGACACCCCAGAGGGACCGCAGAGAGGAATAAGAGTTTCAAACCAAGGGTCCGCAAAAGGTCTGAATTAGAGCCCTGCACGGTGCTCAGTCCCAATCCCGCCCTCCTTCCGCAAAGAATTATTATTTTCAGTCCCGCTCCCGCCCGCAACTATAATAGTTTGTCCCGCTCCTGCCCGCAATTCCCGCAGGATTCCGACGTTCGTCTATCGCACTAGACGGTTCCTGTCATTTGAGGAATTAAACACGCAGTGCTCATTCACCATAGCGCATGAAGCGCGCCGGGCTTCCAGTGGCAACCTTTTTCTAAAGTTGCTCTACTGTTGGGATTAGAACCAGGTTCGCCCCAGTTGTCGCTAAGGACTTTATATTACATGCCGTTTCTTTGCATGTATGTGTCAATTTGGCTGCGTGGCGGGCGAGAGGTGCAGGGTGAATGAAACATTATGCTGCTGACCGTTCCGCGGTACTTAACCCTTATCATTATCTTACCATTATCTTGCGGTGCGAGAATGATTCGCGCCGCAAGGCACTCTCCATCCCGCTCGCGCCCGCAACGAACTTTCAAATATTTGTCCCACGTCGCAGTGCTTTGCGCTGGGTCCCGCGGGACTCCCGCGGGAGTGCAGGGCTCCTGTCTGAATGTGTTGCTATATGCATTTACCATGATACATACAGCCTTCCACCACCTGGGTGCAGTAAGGACATTTTTCAAGAAATGTCACGACACTGGCAGAGTTTCATGCACCAAGACATTTTACCAGCAGTTCAAAGTGATACTAAGCATCTTTTCCACAGTATTCCAAATTTTACTGCTTTATTATCGACCCTTAAAATTAAGGGTTATTTTATGTCAACTCCAAATGGGTCTTTAGGGTGAAAGAGGTAAGAAAAAACCGATACTGTATTGTACGAGCCTACATTTAGTGAATATCCCTTTAGCAGTTGGCACTGACTTCATACCTCTGTATGCAGTCAGTGCCGACTGCTAAAGGGATACCCCCGAAACGCGAGCATCAGTAAAACCCAGTAATATTGTTGAGTCAGGAATCAAGAAGTCAAGAATTGGAAGGTGCTGTTCCTGCATATTTCCTTGGGATGAATACAAATAATCTTGAATCTTAACATATCTCATTTAATCTGCCTCTTGTTGAGTGTTGGCATACAAGATTTTACAAGTGTCTTGAAAGATTTTCTGAAATTAAATGTATTGTGGCATTGTACGCTGTAATGAACATAATTCACCCAGCAACGCTACTGAGTAACTTTTTGTTAAAAAAAAAAGGATTCTTTCAAAAGATATAGAGAGAGAGCGTCTGAAAGAGAGAGAGCGTCTGAAAGAGAGAAAGACAGAGAGAGAGAGAGAGTGTCCGAGAGAGAGAAAGACAGAGAGACAGGGAGCGTCCGAGAGAGAGAAAGACAGAGAGAGAGCGAGAGAGAAAGACAGAGAGAGAGAGAGAGAGCGAGAGAGAGAGAAAGACAGAGAGAGAGGGAGTGTCCGAGAGAGAGAAAAACAGAGAGTGGGAGAGAGAGAGAGAGAGAAAGACAGAGAGAGAGAGAGCGCAAGAGAGAGCGAGAGAAAGACAGAGAGAGAGAAAGAGAGAGAGCAAGAGAGAGCACCCGAGAGAGAGAGATATGACGTCAACATATGTTCTAACAGTTCCCAGCGGCTGTCGCTAAAGGCCAAGTTAATGTAATGAGTAGCGAATTGCTCACATCTCAGTAAAAAGTAGTAAAGTAAAAAATTACACACAATAATTGTAACAGAGTAAATGTAATGCGTTACTGCCCATATTTGGTTGTAATATATATATGTGTATATATATATATATATATATATATATATATATATATATATATATATATATATATATATATATATATATATATATATATATATATATATATATATACTAGAGCTGCAACTGATTAATCATTTCCTTGTTTGGTCCCTCCTCTGTTTAAATGTGTTGAATATA
>OMKY01255953.1:2468-19469 GCA_900302395.1 Bregmaceros cantori
TTGGTATGTATCAACTCAGCGGGGACACCCCTATGTTCCAAAATCGCTATTAAATCGCTATTTTCAGAAAATGCATCGCTCATTTATGGATTAGGTTAAGGTACTTTAAGGTTAAGGTTAAGATACTTTATTTAATCACACATGTACAGTGAAATTCTTCCTACTAAAACTATTGCTTGGTTTTGACTTATCAGATTCTGGAGCTAAAATTACAGCATGTTAAAGATAACTTGATTTGGAGTTGACTTGGGACTTGACATGCCCAAGAAGGACTTGAGACTTGAAAGAGGGACTTGGTCACATCTCTGCTCGTAAGTAACCTGCAGTCAACACACAGAAGGGTAGAATGTACATGTTAATGGGAAATGTATAATACTGATTTCTTGATTAATGCCTTTACACAGACAGAGAGAGGTGTGGGCACATGCATGTTTTTTGGGAGCACCATGGATTAAAAATAATATAAGGGTCTCCACGAGGGATGATTTCAGGTGCGTTCACCAGCAAGGGAAAGGAACATTGAGGCGCCTAAAAGCCTGCGGTACACACTCACATACACGCGCATTCATATATAAACATGCACACATCGGGTATGGTCGCAGGAAACAGTGTTACTCTCTGTTATGGGACGGTGTATTGATATTATTTATATTTAAACCTGCATGTTCATCCAGGTGTTAACTTGGTGGAATTCAGATGGAACTTGTTTCCCCGCCGTAGGTTTCTATGCAGTAAATCACCCTTGTAGAAACCCTTGCAAATAAAAGGCCTTAACCCACAAGATTTCAAGTTCGGCCTTGGGTTGGTCATGTCCCAAATTGACTGCGCTAGGTCCTGTAGCGCACAGAGAAACCATAGGACACATTGTGACTTTTATTTGCATTAATCAGCCACATACATATGTACATAGGCCAGTAAGAAGGTGTCCTCTCACCACTCTTCTAATCGCTACAATATTTTACTGTACATGAATTACAACTTTATAGCCTATGTGACTCAAAATGCCCCAAACATTGCAGGCTCTGCATGGATACAGGTGCTGATATGGGTAATCTTGGCCAGTGGTCATTCAGTGATGCCACCAAATGGGACGGACGAAACTGTTAATTTAGTTAAGAAATACGCATAGGTGCAAGCGCGCGGGTGGGAGTGTGCGGGTCTCCGTGTAAGGGATGATTGATAGCATAACTGTCATCTGAAGAGATTGTCAAGTTTGACTGCTGTCCTATATCTTTCAGTAGGCACTAATGTAGCAAAGTGTCCAGTGTTTCAAAATGATGCTGTAGACCAAACTTAGGGTTTAATTCTGGTTGAGTTTTGGTCTCCTCTTCTGAAGTTGTCTGAACGGACTTATGTGGGCACATTTTGGGAGCAAACTGAATCCCGTCTCTCCTCCACTTTAAGTGTAAACCTGTTTAAAAGTCCTAACGCCTACTCTTGTACTCCGTGTTGGCAATGTGTCCGTGATCATGCGCTCCAGCTAACGATTAATTTCTAGACCTTTTTGGCCTCAGAAGACTGAATTAACCATATTATTCCTTTCCTGCAAGAGTTGAAAAAGAAACTGGAAAATTTGCTTAACAATTTTCATTTCTGATTCCCATTTTGTATTTTGTTTTTTGTTTTTTTGCGCTGTCAAGACGTGTTGTTATCTATTGGGCACACACAGTTTCCTGTGCGTTGGGTAACGTGTGTGAATGTACATTTTAATGTCTCTGTATATTTTATGTCTCTGTATATAGGCCAGAACAGAAAAAAAGAAACCTTTTCCTCTGTTATCTTTCAAACGATGGAGTAAAAAAAACAAAGCCACATAACATGCCGTGAACTTTGAAGCAACTGTTGCAATGTGTGTCATGATGTGACTGTGCAGAAACGACTGTGCTGGGTGTAGAAGAAAGTTACAGTAATATGGATTACTTCAGGCAGTAACTAATTGGTTTTGTATTCTTTCATCACAATGTCATATCGTCACGTTACGGGGTAACCCTAAGCCTGGCCTTAACCCCTACCCTAAACCTAACCCCAACCCCTATCCTAACCTTAACCTCTACCCTAAACCCAACCCCTAACCCCAACCCCTATCCTACCTAACCTTAACCCCTACCCTAAACCTAACCCCAACCCCTATCCTAACCTTAACCTCTACCCTAAACCTAACCCCTATCCTAACCCCAACGCCTATCCTAACCTTAACTCCTACCCTAACCCTAAGCCCAACTGTTATTTCCGAACTTCTGTGTCGAAACAACCTGGTCCCCTGAGTTCAGAGCACGCACAGTGTCTGTGATCATGTTCCCTCACTGATATTTCTGTAGGTCGGCTTTCCCTCGTTCGCTCATCCTCTTTCACATTACCATGGTCAATAAAACAGGAAAATGGCACTAGCGACAAAAAACTAGACAACTTTTGCTTTGATTACTGCTTAGCACACTCTCAGCATTCTCTTAATATCCATTTCTCACTCTCATCATGTGAATTTACTAGTTTGTATTTTCAGAAATAATAATGTAATGTCAAATTCGTGTGGACCATAAGGGGTAGCGTCAGCACAAAACTTCCGACAATAACAATGACTCAATTCCTGGATTTTTATCAATTATTAGATTTGTTGATGTTGATTATTACATTTTACTGATTAGTCTGTGATTAGACGACTAATGGTTGCACCCGTACCCTTCGTTCACATTAACTCGACGGGATTATCGTTTTTGACAATGCCGTCCACCATCGTTAATGCTCTGTCGTGAAAGTTTAAAGATAAAGACAAAAGAAAGAAATCGTAACGCTGTACATACACGCACAGGTTAGTCACACTATTTCCCATTTTCCTGGAACCTGTGTTCAGGAGAGTTATTGAAAATGTTTCTATCTGTTTAGGAACTGCCTTTTTTTCTTCATTTTTACTTTAGAACTCCTGACCAGTTCATATTCTGAATGCAGGACATGAGCTGCATCCGCTAAAGTTTTTGTGGCTTGTTAGTCCCGCTTTATCACTATTTGTACTAGCTTATTTATTTATAGTCTTTCAACCTGATCAACAGATTGCCGTACCAGGCAGAGATTCCATACCGTAACAATTTACATTCGACAAATGTACATTTGATGCACTCAATGATTCGTGTAATTTCCCTCTGAAACCTTGATAGAATCTAAAATTCATAGCACTTTTGCAAGCTTGACTTTAGAAGTGATATGACCTGTATCAGCCTTGACAACTTTATCTTTTCTTGCATATCAAATCATTACTTGCATACTGTGAAACATCCCGAACGCGATCGGAAAGGTTCGGAAACTGCTGGTCAAAAATAGCATCGGCTGTTTTTGAGACTAATGCGCATCGAGCGCAGCTGGGCAAGAACACGGGCACGCATTCACCCGTTAATATCAAATCAAACTTTATTTATATAGCACTTTTCATGCAGTGCAATGTTACTTATAGGCTACCGAAATGCACCAAAATTGAATCAATCCTTTCTTTCGTCATTTCCAACAACTCTGGAAAATTTCATCCAGATCCATGCTCAACTTGTCAAGGGGACAAACCAACGCGGGTGAAAACATAATCTGCGCTCCGCGGGCTCCGCGCAGATAATAAGGAAATCAAGCGATTAGTGAGATTAATTACTGCACTGCCTGAACTAATTTCTATATTACCATGGACCATATGTGAAGTTTGATCATCCGCAGAGGATGTATGTTCTGGAATGATGGAATTAAATCGACACTACTTGCTTGGAGAAAGCCACAACTTTGTGGATGTGTGTGCTTTTTAATGCCCTTTTGTTGGGTCATTTCTAGGGCAGACGTCCTACAGAAAATGTATAAGTATAAGTAAGTTTAGACTCTCTTCTTTACATGATGAAGGTGTTCAAATATCATTTGTGGAGAATATTTGGTATACCTTCAAACATCAGTTTTCATTTTTGTTCGTTTGTTAATGGTAATTTCCTCTGTGAAATAGTTAAACGAGATTAACTCTTTCACCCGCGCAGACACACATACACATGACATTCTAAGTAGAAATATTGGTCTCTTTAATCTTCAATCATCTTGGATCTTTACATTATAGTTTTCAGATATAATGTGTAGAGAATATTTGGTGAAATGTCAAACATCGTGCAAATTATGTGTTGAAATGGGCAGTGTTGAAAGAGATCATTATTTCCTACACATACACACACATGACAAAATTAAATTCAATTAAAGAAAAAGAATTGCACTCATCAACAAGATCAACAACAGCTGGTGGAGAAGAGTGTGTTGTTGAACATGCTGTGGTGAGGTCAGTATTGCTCTTATTCTGACTGGGGAGTCCATGGAGGATACTTGAGGGTGAAGAGCAGCCTCTCATCTCTGGTCCATTAGCAGAAAGCACACAAGTCCATAAAGGTCCACCTGCACCTCCTCATCACAATAAACAGAGACACTCAGGAGGAACTCAGAAGAGTTCAAATATTGCCTCAACCTGCTTTAAAATGTTGCTTTAAACACCCTAAACTGTTATGATTTTCTATTTGTGTAAATGTTAAATAATTACATTTTATATTTATTTACAATGCTTCATGAGCACCTACCAAGACATTTAACCGTCAACCCAACTTACTTTCACATAAAGCGTATCCACGTCTAGCCAATGATGTGACTACACGACAGGGATGACATAAATTAACAGCACCGGCTCTAGTGTGCGAAACTTTGCTGTTGAGTGCACTATAATTGGAGTGCACTATGTAGGGGGCAGTGAGCAGTAGGGAATGAGTGAGTGATTTCTGCTTCAACAGATTTGAATTAAATGCAAAGAATAGGTCACAAATCCATCTCATTAGCCCACAGCACATAGCTAATCAGTTTTATTCTTGAGGAGTTTGCAAACAATCCTGAATTTTCCACCTAAACATGTTAATGACATGATTGATAATATGTAATGGGATTGGAACCAGCAGGTTTGCAAGAACTTTGATTTTAATAATAAGTAAATTTAATCAGAAAGCATTTCTTGTTTTCGTCATCATGGTCAGGCCAACTGCCTGGGTGGCATTTTTTGATAACTTTTTAGCAAATGACTTGCTATAAAGTGGAGCTGTTATTAATAATAATTAATTAGAATAGAGCCTGAATAAATAAACCTCCTCAGTGGTTCCAATTAACTCTTGAGCCAAATACTTTGAAGTTGCACATTTTTTTTAATGTTCATATTTCCACAGTTTGCTAAGAAGGGCACCAACACCAGTGTCATTTGAACATTGTTGAAGTGTCAGCATTTCTAGCGATTACTCCCTCGGTTCATTGCCGTGTTTCTGCTGCACAGTTACAGCCCGAATTGATCCAAATCTACTAGCTTGTGTTGCCTTCCCACTGGCCCTACTGCCTCTTCAGGTGACGCCACTTCGCTCTCTGACTACCGTTCGCACCTCTAGCCATAGCTCCTTTGCCTTTCTGGCGAGCGTCTCCATCAATGTATGGCGGCAGGGCGGAGGCTGAAGGAGATGCTCGACACTACAGATTAGGTTTGGGACCCAAACAAGACAAGGAGGAAAGCTGCGCCGCGAAGCAGGTTATGCTTGTGGTCGCGTTGGTATGTCTGTTTGTCAGTCTGTCTGTCACCAGGAATAACGTAAAGTAAAAAACAATCCTGCTCCCTGACATCAATAAGTTAGCATTTTTCAGTTTTCTGCGTTTTGCTCTATCTGGCCTGTTTAGGTTGAATTCACCTAAAATTATAGTTTCCTTACCATTAATGAGAGACAGGTGTAAAAGATATCCTTTTCACTTGGTGGCGGCAAAGGTTTACAATATTAATGTTTTGTATTGTAGTGCATTGGGTTAAATTGATGGGTGTGCATGTCGAGATTCATTTTAATTTACCATTTTGCATATACATGACAGCAGTACACGCACATGGAATTTTAGTTGGGCATGAAATAACTCTCTAAAGATCGACAGATAGTGAACAAGGTCAAAAAAACAAAAGAAAAAAAAGACATAAGTTATAAAGTGGCACCGGCATAGAGTCTATGCATGTGACATGTCAACCAAATGACAATGAAGCAGCCTGCTTTCAGTAGCATCACTGCTTGTGGGAAGAAACTGTTTTTCCGTCTAGAGGTCTTAGAGCGCAGGGCTCGGTAACGCCATCCCAAGGGGAGGAGGGAGAAAAGGTGGTGCGCTGGCTGGGAGGGGTCTGCTGCTGTCAAGTTGCCACATAGAAAAAAAAAAATTACACCCCCACCTCTGGAGTTGCAATCTCTTCTGAAGATATTTTACAGTGTAGTTTACTTACTACAGCAGTGGTGCACAAACTGTGGAACGTGTACCACCAGTGGTACGCAAGCTTGCTGTGGTGGTAGATTTTTCATATTTTAAATCACAAAAATACAATGCATCAGAAATTCTGAATGATCAGATGGCTGAGTCGTTTAGCACCACGGACAACGCCAACACCCACAGTCAACTGCACACAACACAGGGTGACTTCCCGGCCTGCATAATTTTCTTTGGAACATGGAGAGTGACATAAAACAAGTTAAAGTGCAACATTTTTAAGGGAACCATCACGTGCACATTGCTGCGTCCACTCGCACACTTCTTTTTTAAACCCATGGCAAACGAAACAAACATCGCTGCGGAAAGAAACCGCCGCCGCATGTGACATCATGGTGGTACCTGGACTGCTGGATAGTTTCTCAGGTGGTACTCGGTATGAAAAGTTTTAGAAACAATGTACAGTAAGTGTAGTGATCGGCTCCAGTAGGTGGCACTCAAGGGCCGGACTCTGCCTAGTGGGCAGTGGTCACAGGGCGTTAGCACCTTCGCGGGGCAGTCTCGCCCCCCACTGCTAGCGCAAGGCGCCGCTCACAAGTTTTATTGAAAGATTGACAATTTTCTGTAAAAGTTGTAGTAGTTGACTAACATAGAGAGGTGGTTACAATTTGCATGGGCGGTGCTTTGATAGTTAATAATATGATGGGGAATTTTGTCCATAATGCACAGCGGCTGCCACCAAATTAACGAGCACACTTCATAAAGTATTACCTTAGGGAGTCGCTCATTATGGGCACATATAGCTGATGGCCTCCCACTCCGAGTGCTCATCTATCCACTTTATTGCGCAGTCTGCGCTGACGATAAAACATGGCCTCGCCATGCAAGTCAAACTGCTTGATAAGAACTTTGGATGACTTTCATAAGTTGCTTGTGAGTGAAAGAGGAAAGGACTGTTTGTGGAATGATTAAATCTCTTTTAACACCCAAATTATATAAATTAATTTACTTGTTGCGATTACACTTACGTCGACCAGTCTAATAAGTCAGCGGGACCGAGACGGATCGTCCGCGGAGGTCCCAGCGCCCCCAGCTGCTACACATCGGCAATCAACAGTCCGCCTCTATTTAAGACAGCTTCCAACCCCAGAAGGACGCAGCCCCAAAGCCTTGGTACAGGCGAGCTAGCCTGACTAAGCACGTCACACCATGGTTCAATACCTAGACGAACTTTCCTTGGATAATTGAACAAACTCTGGCGTTTGAACTCATCTGGGTGCTGTCTGTCCTACCTGCAGTCCGACCCCCAGGAGCTTCCATCGGAACCTGATTCTGTCCCGGTGGACACAAATATTGAGATGAGTAACATGTCTGACGAAGAAGCGGTGGACAGCAGTTAGATAGACTTTGTTGTTTTTATTATCACGACCTCTAAAGGGTCAATGAATTTAATAACTTGACTCGACCTTGCAAAAAAGGGTTTTGCAAACCCTCCTTCTTGTCTCCTATCCAACTTGACTAACCCGTGACACGCATTGCCCGCCCCCCCCTTGTGCAATCTATTTTCATCCATGTCTGGACTTCTGCTGTAGGTAGCTGCATGGTCCAGGAAGTCGTATTATATTTCTGCCTTATATAGTGGTGCGTGTGTAAAGAGAGTATGCCCAATGATGAAAAATATTTCTCCAAATAATTCTACCTAATCACAGTATGTAAAGTTATTTGGAGCAATATGTTGACATTATTAGGCACTCTTCTTTACACAAGCACTTCTATAACATGGCCTGTGAGAATATGTACAACGTTGGAGCCTGGACATAGATTCATTTAAACAAATGAATGCTATAACAACTGGAGAGACTGCATTTCAAGTGGTGCTTGATTTTTTTTTTTATTATTATAACGAGGGCAGCCATTTTCGTGGAAATAATCTGGCGGCCCAGTTTAAACGAGGTTGTGGGCCAGATCTGGCCCTCAGACAGCATGTTTGACACTTCCGGGTGCATATGATTACGACCGATTACGGTGCGCTCCGGTGACCTTGACATCCATCGTGTTGGAATTCTCAAGGAGCGAGGAATGTAGTGTTCGGTCACGCGGACAAACCATGATCTATGCACACAATGGCGGACCACGGCTGTGTGGTCACTGTGTGGTCAGCTGGAATGTGACTCAAGGGTAACACCAGGTTAATATTTGAACTGGTTTGACCAGAATCTATGTGTTGTGGCTGAGAATGCTGAGAGGTGGTTGTTCTCGGATAACCCCCCGCAGCCACCTGGACAGTTGGACTCTAGCTACAGGTGGCTTCAGAAAGATATGGTCAACTTTATTATGGGTTGATTGTTTGCCGAGCCTTGGGCATCTGACAGAGGCCAGGTGATCGGGGGTCAGGACAATTCGTCTCTGTTTGGTCTATAGACATTGTGTCTCTGCTCTCACCCCTTCTCCCCCTCTTTAGCCACATTCTCTCTCTCTCTCTCCCTCCCCCTCTCTCTCTATCTATCTCTCTCTATCTCCCACTATCCTTCTCCAGGGGCATAAATAGGCACAACAGACGGGACCAAGCTAGGAGATGCAGCCACCTCGCTCACACCACCTTCCATCTTAGATAAAACTCTTAATTTGTATTGGCTATGTAACCCTTTCTTAACAACACTTATATAAATACGAAACTTCTAAGAGTTCATTTGACTATCTCTCAGTCTTCGGACAAAGAACCGGGGGTCGGACCTTTGCCTAGACAAGGTCTGAGATTTAACAAGTGCGTGTCATTTATTACTACAAAACTCTTGGGTAATGGATCTCTGGAGCACGGACAATTGCAGGATCAGTGTAAGGACTTAAACAGCACAGCAAAGACAGAGAGAGCAAGAGAGACAGAGTGAGAGAGAGAAAATAAGCGACATCAAGAGAGGGAGAGAGAGGGAGTGAGTAAGAGAGCAGGAGAGCTAGAGAGTGAGTGAGCACCAGCACCATTGCCACGCCAGTCCCCCCCCCTAACCCTGATGTTTGCATTATGGACGTTGTGGCCTGTTGAATGTGGGAAAGTTTCAGAGTTCATAAATCGAGTGAAAAAAGTTATGACCGAGAGCACTCAGAGTGCTTTCAGGTGTGTGTATTTAGTGTGTGTACACAGCTGTCCCGTCGCACTTTGGTGTTTTCCTCAAATGAATCAAGTGAAATGAGGGTGGTTGAGGCCAGGAAGGGGAGCATGCTGACACTCCACAAACAGCTTTTATGATGAGATGGAAGGATGAGGGATGAGGAGGATGAAGGAGGATGAAGGAGAGGATTATCCGGCCACCTTGCTGTCAGCGAGACAAAGGCAGACTACACACTGCAGAGTGAGACGTTGCTTACCAGTGGCTTACCTTGGATATAGAAATCTGGCTATCCCAGGGCAGTAGTCATTTTGTCATAACACAAATTATATGCACACATGGAATTAGACACAAGTGAACACAAGACACTTGGAATGGCAGCTATTGTACTTGCATAAGTGGCTTCCATTAGATGTTGTAATGAATTGATCAGTGTGAGGGTCATGATAAGCAGCAGCAGTGGCTGTATTCTCAAAAAAAAAAAGACATTCTAGCGCAACGGCCGACAATTTGGGGAGTTCACCATTTCGGAGTGGTGAGTTCAGAAAGATGATGACCAGGGTGCGAAGGATCGGCGGCTATCTGTCCCGCACGTACGTTTGTGTGTCCTTGAAGAGTTCAGTGAGTCAATGGAGGGGAGGCAGCAGCCAATCAGTTTCTCTGCAGAGCGGCAAGCTGCTGCAACCTCTGTTTGTCTCTGGTTGTAGCAGCAGCAAACTACACAGTGATGGAGGAAGAGAGAATGGACTCAATGCCAAAGAAAGTGCATTCTCTGCCTTGCCTTGCCACGTAAGATCCCAGGTGATGGTGGTGCCCAGGAAGGAGTCCACTGTAGCGATCTCCCCAGCTGCCATGGAGAGAGGGTGGGGTGGAGTGGCGTTCTCTCTGAAGTCGACTCGCATGTCCATCATCTTCTTGGAATTCAGCTCCAAGTTATTGTCCCCATACCAAGTAGCCAACTGCTCCACCTCCCTTCCGTAGATGGACGCATCGTCGTCTGAGATGAGTCCAATAAGGGTGGTGTTGTCCGCAAACGTGATGAGTTTGATGGACTGGAGACTGGAGGTGAAGTCATTGGTGTACAGTGAGAACAACAGAGGGGACAAAACGCAGCCTTGCAGGGTTCCAGTGTTTATTGTTTGTGTGGATGAGATGTGCTTTCCCAATCTAACATGCTATTTCCGGTCAGTCAGGAAGTCTGTGATCCACTTGCATGTGGGACCAGGCACATTGAGTTGGGTCAGTTTGTCCTAGAGACGAAATGGTGTGATGGGTGGAACATGGAACTGAAATCCACGAACAGAACTCAAGCATCGGATCTGGGGGAGTCTAGGTGCTTGAGTGGAGGTCAGCCCTATGTTTCGAAATCCCTATGTGTCATTTTGGAGTTAAAGTTGGGGTAGTCGTTAGGGAAGGGGATTTACCCCTAACCTTACTGTGTCTAAACAACTTCTATGACTAAAGCCCAATTCACACTGCCAATGAACTACGCGGGGACCTCTGGTCATTCGCAATCACCCCGTGCCGTTTTGCGCCAAAACGTGAATAAAGTCTGCAGCAGATGGTAAAAATACCTGGATAACCATGGAGGCCAAAAGTTTAATGTCCATAAGTTCATTCCGACTTACAAATTACGCACATAAATAAACAAAAAAGGAAAAAGAAGGAGCACCGTGTTACCATGGCTGCCATCCACGACGCCATCTTGGATAGGTTATTAATCAATTAATCTGTACATTGTTACTTTAAAATTGGAACGATTAATAACCTGAAACGTTAAGATTGCAAACATCCTGATGTCTCACTATCTTCACTTAATGCAAGGTACACACATTTTCATTGTAGGACTAGCATGGAAGAGAGAACTCTTCCATGCTAGCTTGTGACAATTTTTTCACCCAAACATTTTTTCACAGCAACATTTGTGGGTGCTGATCTTCACCCACAAACACGTGATTCAATAATCTGAGTAACCTTTTCCATTTTTGACTGACTTACAAGTGAGCCATGCAGCCTTCCTCTTCGTCCAGAAGAACATGTGACCACACCGAGTGAGTAACTTCAAGTTGTATTTTCAAAATGTCAGCACCCTGTTTTTAGCTCGTCAACAACTTACATTTATTTGAAGAGCTAGACTACCTCCCTCCATAAGTAGAGGTAAAACTTTGAATGTGGGTTGTGTGTTGCAGATACCCCCTTGTGTCTGAATCTGAACCCATAGTACTATCAACACAGCCATGTAATACATAATACATGATAAGCTGGTACAAATACATAAAGAGTATACATTTACATCGCAAATCCTGGAGCTGTCTGTGGGGGTGGCAGAGAGAGTTCAGTGCAGCTCAGGGGTCTGTCTGGGCAGAAATGAGGGATAGCATTTTTCCAAGGTGCTGAGACGATATGACAGTTTGAGGTTTGCAGGAGGCCAGGAGGCTTCGATTCTGTAGGAGACACTGCGAGGCGACGGATATAAGCCCCTGGTGAGAAGGAGTACAATAAAAGAAATGTTCCCGAACATGAAATCACCTTGTATTAAGTGTAGTTAAAACGTTGAAAAATGGGACATAGTTTAAAGGTCACTGTCATTTCTTAGCAAAAAAAAAGAAAGGGAGGAAAGAGAAAAAGAGAGAAAGAAAAAGTGAAAAAGGTGATGTAAAAGTTTTTGAGTTATTGTTTGGCAGTAAAATATCAAAGGAGAAGCTCAGCGAGGACACTTCTGGAAATCTGTGATGGGGACAGTGAAATGTAGCAATGTTGCAGTTTTTAGAACAGTCTACCGGAGGGTGTGATAACTTTTATATTTTATATATATATGATATTTCTCGAGAAGAAGAGAAACTCAAGAAGATGGACAAAGTACTTTTTGATAATTTATGTATTGATATTTCAATTAACGTCTTTTATTTCAAAATGTTTTTTTTCCTTCTTTTCTTAAACTATCCTTAATAGTTCTGGCTCTACGGTTCAGTCGGTAAGACCCCTGCATCCAGAAGGTATTATTATAATTCAATAAGTATTGAATAGTGTGTATGAACTATTTCATTTAATGTAATATATCATAATGCATTATTACATCATGTATGTTCTAACTAACTAACAAGACACCTACCTGCAGGAGTTTTAGCAATGTTTAGGTGAAGATAGCTGAATAGCGTCATATGTATCATCTTTTTTTTTTCATTCCCCAGCAAATGTATTTAATAACTAGAAGCACTCAGAGATTGCAAAACTGCACCGTAGTGGTACAAAAAAAATAGTACTTTTAGTATGTGTGGCCAACCCATTATCAATGCAAGTGCTCGAGTAGAGTATTCCCACTGGAAAATATGCCAACTACATTTCCCAGCGGCCTCATGCGAACCGGAAGTCTCGTCACCTAACGCGGTAAGTGCCCAGTAAGTTGGTGATTAAGTATGATTGTTACTTACAGGCTACAGAAATGCAACAAAATTCTTCCGTGTGTCATTTCCAACAACTGTACAAAATTTCATCCAGATCCATGCACAACCTTTTCAGTTATCTTGGGGACAGACAAGCCAACAAACCAACGCTAACAAAAACATAACCTAATAAAAATAATAATAATTACTTCATTGCACAACAAACAAACTAGTAAAGCATTTACTGATACAACTAATTAATATTCATCCCCAGGCAAGTCATACAATGGAAACTATTACAATGATGACCTTTTTGAGTGACAATATATATAAAATATATACAAAATACCGGATCGGCAATGTACATGCTTGACATAATTCAACAGAAATGTTGTACGTAGAAGCTGTTATGACGTAAATAAGCCAACATTTCAGAACAAGTCAGTTGGTTGGGAAGACAAAAATCGTTCATAGAGGCAGTAAGCTTTATTTTCAAAAAGTTGAATTTGGCAGTGAAACAGAAACAGTTAAACGGTGTGCATGCACATTTTCTCGAAAATATGAACTACTGCTTGCCTCTAACTGATCCCAATAATCGCCCCCACTCACGGACAGGAGGTTGAACGCTAGAAATGAAATATCTTGTTGTCGAATGATAATTAATGTATTGCACATCGCTCCAAAGTACCATGACAGCGATCATCAAAATTGAATTGAATGTACAAACAGCAGCTGGACCGCAGTCTGCTGCCAGCAGTACCGGAGGACTGCCAGCAGTGTCCACAGCATTAGAGGGGGCCTATGTCACTTCAAACCTGGGAATGAATCATAACCATAATTTGTTGTTATTCTTAATCCACTGGATGAGTCTCATCGTGTGTGAGTCACTCCTCTCCAGAGATCCTTGTTGCCGTGTGGTCTCTAGTTGTTGTGGATGTTGGCCATAGACTATATAAAGTAGACGCAGCGAGCATGACATCATCCCATTGCTGTGAACGAACTCGGGTTGTGCCGCAGACTGTGCGCTGTCATTGTTGAAAGTACACATATATCCGGAACAAGGAGAGATAGAGAGAGCTATACAATATATGAGTATAGGAGAGGAGCTGAAATAAATTATATTAACGCCAAATCTGACGTGTTTGTGAAATTATGACCCCCCTCACACAATGAACCGATAATTATCCTGGCAGTATACATTAAAAAGAAATTAGGAAAGATCTTTAAATAGGTTGAAACAGGCTGCTAAGATTGGAATATTTGTTTAGGAATTCCCATAGGCCTCGGTTTTCTGAGACTAGGCTCCACCAGCCTGAGGCCCATACCAACCCAGAAGTAGACACCATTTTTATATACAGTCTATGATGTCGACTCACTGTCAATGGTTTTCACTGCTTCAACTTCCTATTATATGCATAATTGGTTATGTATGGATGCTCTCAATAACGTTTTCATACTGAGATTATTGCCCATACTCAGGTTGCTGAAGATTAAAGCCCAGTTTTGTACTCTACGGATAGTGATGAAATGTAGCCATCATCTTTAGATAACCTCTGCAACTTTGTGTTCTCAGTTGACTTGCTCTTCTTCGTTAATTAACACAAATTGCGAGAACTTCTATCTCACTACTCCCCCCACAACTTCTTGTGGTAGTAGGTGGTATTGCTTCGGAGCCCCAGAAAGTTAAGCACTATCTAACTCCAGAGCTAACTTGCGTCCCTGCGCAGAAGCTCATGTTGTTATGATTGGGTCTCCTACAAAGTAGTCCCCATTGTGTACCAAACTAAATGAGTTTGATTGCATTTTCTCTACTGGTGAACATTTTCATTTGGTTCCGACTCTGAAGATAAATTACTTTTATAAACATTAATAATCTTTTTGGGGGCCTTGTGCATATCTTTGTGCATTCATTGAGGTCACTGGTGTATTTGTTAAGCTTTTTTTTTTTTACTTAATTGGTAGAGCTTGTGATATGGGGGAATGGGAGCTTGTGAAATGGGGACAAAGAAGAGGAAAGCAGATCTGTGGCAAAGTGGTCGGCAGGTTGAACATGCAACAACAGCATCACAGCAAATATATGAGGTACTGATGAAATCAGTACAAAAAAAATACAAACAAATTTACCAGTCAAAATCAACTCCTGTATTAAAAGTTGTGGTGTTCACATATAATTTGTGAAGAATATTTGGCAGACCTTCAAACATCAAGTGCGCGGTGGCCAGGCAGGTAGAGAGCGCGTCCCCATACATAAATCCCCTGTATAAATCCCTTGTCCGGCTTTTCTGCAATGTCTCCCCCCGACTCTTCATCCCAGTTTCTGATTCCTGTCACTATCTCTCTCAATAAAATAATGAAAAACGGCGCTTGCGCCCAAAAAAATAACTTAACGGAAAAAAAAGGCCTGCAGCTGAAAGAGTTAACAATCACTGTTATTGTATTTTGCAAAAGCCCGGAAAATCAAAAGTCCATCTTGGACTTCGTTGTCTATTTTAAGGTAAGGGACTAAAGTTACTTTTTTGTAATAATCTTACATGTAATCCATTATTGCCCAACCCTGTCCCTGATTTAAATTTTAAGGTCCACAGAATGTTCTGGCATTGGCATTGCATAAATTTCATACTTACGTATTGCATACACACATAATTATGCAGCTTGCTTCCACCGAAGCTACCTGGCATTGAGTAGCTCTATTGCAGCAAGGAAGAAGCTGCTGTTATCGCTCGACGTGGACAGAAAGAATACATGGTTGCTATACAAGACGGCGTGTACCCCACACTAGCTTGGCAGCAATGAGTGAATTCCATTGGAACGAGCGAGGGTCGCTGTCTCCACTCAATAACTCCATGGGAAGGTCTGGTAGAGCTCATCATCACAGTGAGCTGGCTGACCTCTCCGAGTGCTGGCTGGGTTCCCAGACAGTCTGTGGTGCCAACATCTCTCCTAATCACCCTGCCCTTACCTACACGCTCTCCTTAACGGAGTCCACCACAATGGATAGCATTGTTGTTGGATGAAATTGTTTGTTAATTCGTTTTTTAAAGTTATTTTTTCCGGCAAAGAATTGGGATTGATCGGGCACCTGACATGTTCACTTTGACAATTGGCCGAGGCTCCTCTAAAGGTGGAGTTCATGGGTTTGGCCGTTACCTCCACTCATCCCCCAGCCTGCCTTTTCGCACTTTGACCGGTGCTGAGTGTGCTGAATGTTTAAAATTGAAGACTTGATAGAGAAGTTATTCTGGGTCTGTCCTCCAGCTTGTGTTAGTTGATAATATGCAGCGGACCCTCTCCACGGCGGTTACGCTGGGTTTCCACCGCCGACTGCTCTTGTGTTGCAGCCATCAGAGCATGACCCATCAGGCAGCCAACGCACCAGGCAGAGCGCAGCATATATAGTCCACCAATTGGATTGGTGGACTGACCGTGCGCTGCTAGAGCCGAGCCATCCGCGCAGCTCGGAGAATTGTGCGGATATGCAACCGCTGCCGCTGATCAGAGCTACTGTATACTCGTTCTCGCGCCAACTGTGTCCCGTGGCGCACTGCGCTGAGCGTACTGTGTCAAGCTGATGGTAACACAGCCGAGCACGCAGGTGCGCTGATACAACTGCGGTCTTCATCTCTGGCTGCACATATTGTTTTTGTTTCCAAGAATGAGGATGGCTCGTTGCGCCTTTGTATCGATTCCTAACAACTTGTGAGTTGTAAATGATTTTTTATGAGGCTTACGTAAAACATGGAAATGAATGGAAGACTGCTTTCAATAAACTCATTGGTAATTTTGAATACCTTGTTATGCCTTTGTTGGTTTGTCCAATGCTCCCGTTGTTTTTCAGTGCTTGATTAATGATGTTCTCAACTTCTCAGAGACATGATCAACACATTTTGTTGCACGGTGAACATGCCCATGTCTTGTCTCAAATTTTAGAGAATTTTAGAGGTGTCAGCTAGACACCAGGGCATTCTGTTTTGACTCTCTTGGAATAAAGAGCTTTTATGATAGAGGCTGTGTCATTCCTTTACACACTTACCTCTACACTATTTTCTTTTACGCGCAGCCGGTGCAAGGCGTACTCCCTCAGTGAACTTTCACCCCTGCCGCGTCACTGAATTCACGCAGGCTGGCTCGATTAAAAACAAACATGGCATCGGGCAGTGACGACCCGACGTCTTTCTCCGATACCCCAGTCTTTAGGGTGGGCGTCGAGGGCGGGCACCAACCCGTCGCCGCCGCGGACCCCACCCGACAAA
>OMKY01255957.1:0-13793 GCA_900302395.1 Bregmaceros cantori
AGGCAATATTATTGTATATTAAATGGTGGCCATCTTGAATTTTTGTTTGGCCAGATGGTTTCATCAAAAGATCAACAGCTAAGGAGTATGCTTGCTAATTTTGGTGCTTGTATCAGCAGGTGAACGATTCTCCTGGAATATGCCATCATATGCCCCACTATTGGGCGTGCAGAGGAGATATGATATAATGACAGTCGTCCTACCACGAACTGTTACCTCCCATGGAGACTGTACTCGGTTTGGCCGTAGTCGCACGGTACTGGGTCGGACCATCGGCCCAGGGAAAACCGCGCATCCAGAAACGGCACCAACATGACCGTGACAATGCCGTGGGGTCGTTGGCCACAGATTCAGCGGCTGCATGTCAGGGAAATGCGGGTAATGATTGCAGGCATGGTTTTGAGCTGGCAAACACATGGAACGTGTGCAGGTTGGTAGCCAAGGCGTAGGGCAACCACCCCAGTAGACGGCAAGAGTTGCGGTGCGCAGACTCAATAGGTCGACTTGCTGTGATCTGGGCTGGTGGGGACTCGAGGCTCTAGTGCAGAGACGAGGGGCTGCCAAGGCGGGGTGGTCCGGGATGAAGCTCGTCGGGGTGGCGAGTCTCTGGCGGTGGTGTGGATCGGGGTCACCACTGTAGAGATAGGTAGAAATGAAGAGAACCACCTCTAGCTTCAGCTTATTTAATCAGGAACAACAAGGAAGAAAAGTAGAATGGCACACGCTTTCATAGAGCGTGTCGCAAATTATGTCACAATTTGCCATGGGTATATTCCAGCACAATCTACTTTCCGAGAGGATTCGATATATGTAGAATGTTGTATAGGGTCAATTTCACACTAACACAAGCGTTAGTGGTGTCTTTGATACCCTGTGAAATTATTACCATTATTGTTAATATTATTATTTTAAAAATACCAAACACGTAGATAGATGACTAGCACAGGCATTAGGGGTGTTTTTACACACTATGTGAAATTATGCCAGAATGAACCGCGCTGCATTCATTACATTATTATTGGAATGGAATCTAAATAGACAATTTATTAAATGGTGTGAAGGAGGAGGGCGGGCACAAACTATGCCGGAAGTTATGATCAACTGCGGATGCCGAGGCAGTAGTGATGGGGTGAGCCGATACAATTTAATGAACATAGGTCTTTGATGCATTACTGCGCCAAAACATACCTTGTGTGTTTAGCAACAACAGATTGAATAGCAGGAGCGTATGTGTGCACCAACTAAAAAATCCGGCTTGTCTGTCATATAACTTCTGATTAATGTGGTGTTGAGTCATTGGAGTTTTGTGACACACCGACATGGCCTGCAAAGCCAGACCCAACTAATCGTCCACGCATCGCACGCGACATCGCGTTCTAAGTCGCGTGCGATGCGTGGACGATTAGTTGGTCCTGGCTTGCCAGGCTAAAAATGACACGCAAGACCGCGCACCAACTAAAGGTGAGGACTTTCCAGGACTTTTAGAGGATACAACACTCTTTAATTTCGGCCACACAATATTGTATACAGTCGAATATGGTGGCAACGATTCATAGACTAATTGATGACTAATATAGCAAAATACATTTATTCAATGTTAAAAATAACCAATCTGACCAAAATTCAACATTGAATAAATGTATTTTGCTAATGGATTAATTCTATAATTGGCAACTAATTTAATAATCGATAATCGACAAGGAATTGAATCATTGCTAGCAGTTTTTACTGACACCACCACCTATTGATCTACCCAAATTTAATACCGCTTGATACTTTTCAAAATATTCATTAAATAAAATTATTTAAGATTATTGATAACATATGAATAGGAAGAAAGTCATCAAAATATTAGCATATACATTTGTAATGACTTTGTGTCTGAGTGATTCACTTAATTGTACATTTGTTTGCTAACGTGAACTAAAATGTAATACATTTTAAGTTGACAAGATTCATTTCTGTGTCGCTGTGAATATTTGGGGGATTTTTATTAAAAATATCTGATTTAATTGACTAGTTGGTTCAATAATCGGCAACAAATCGACTATTAAAATACTCCTTAGTTGCAGCCCTACAGTCTATAATAGTCCACATCAGAAATGGGCAGTAAAGCATTACATTTACTCTGTTACAATTTTTGTGTGTACTTTTTTAATTTGGTGAACATTTTTCCCAAGTTACTTTCTACTTTTACTGGGGTAAATTTGAGGTGAAAAAATACTTTTTACTGAGATGTCAGCAATTTGCTACTCGTTACATTAACCTTTAATTAACATTAATTTGCTGTTAGCGACGCCCGTTGGGAACTGTAGGCACATATGTTGGTGTAATATCTCTCTCTCCTCTGCTCTCTCTCTGTCTCTATCTCTCTGTATCATCTATCTATCTAGTGTTCAACTACATTTTGAAACGATTTTGTCCTAAATTATTTTATTTTATTTTTTACTGAAAGTTACTCCGTAATTTTGCTAACTACTTGAGTAACTATTTGGATGACTACTTTTTACTTGAGTAATATTTTGCTGATTTAACAATACTTTTACTTTAGTAATTTGTATGGCTATTCTGCCCTAATCTGGTCCACACTAAACATTGACTGTAGACAGTCTATCTGACATGATCTGTCGGCGAACACCACATCAATTTCGGGAAGGGTTACGTTGGAGTATCCGCGGCTAGCGACTAACCTGGCTCGTCATGTATTGAACACTGTAAAGGCTATTGTTCGTGTGCTTAATGCGTGGTCTACGGTTAACGTAACTGTATATTTATAGTCGGACACTCGTTATTACAACATGCGTTGGTTTGAAGGCTCCATCCCTGCTGCCATTGAGTATGCCAGGCAGCGAAGTTTGATATTCGTGGTCGTCATCACAGGTAAAAAAAAAACACATATTCCCAATTGACCTCACTGATAGATTAGATTGACTAATATGACAACTTGATAGTGCAAATGCATTGGTGTAGCTGTGGACACAAATGTCCTATTCAGCTAGCTCGACTCATAACATTCACCAGGCCGTCTAAGCTAGATTTCACTGTGTCATTTGGTCATTACCATGGGCTTTGTGACCGTGATGAACGATTATTTTTGACAATCTATTAATGAGCGACACTTTTTAGTCCACTCGAATGACCTATGTTCTCTTTTTTTTATCAAATGCCCCAACCCCAGTTTTATAATTAGCCCTTTAATGCCCAGGCCTGGAACAGGCTCTCTCTTAGGTGATTTGCCATGTGTCAAATAACCATGGATAGAGCCTATGAAACAAAATCATTGCTATACACATTTTGGCTCCCTTTTTTTAAAACTAGCATAGCTATCTCCCAAAAACCTCACAGAAAAAATATTGGGCGTTGTAGTGAAGTTTTAGAATTAAACATGAAACATTTAAAAACATGGAAAAAATTACCAAATTTTTCCCATTTGAATTTTATGAAAGTTTTCAACTTTTTATATGAAAATCATCCTAGTTCGGTCTACGTTTAAGTGGAGAAGATCATCATTATTAACGTTTTTCAGCATTTTCACGTTATTCTTTATTATATTTTTATTATATTTACCTAAATAAACATTCTTCTAAAATTATATTAAAAAATCAGAATGTAAATGGTTGTGTGTGCTATGAAATGTAAACGTTCGGAAGAATTTGATCCATTAATTTCTGCGAAACGGCTTTGACTCTTAAAAAAAAAAAGCATTCGTTTTTTTTTTCATTACCTCGTGTGTGTTGAACGTATGAATGACTTCCAAGATATATCTTTTCGGATAGCCTTTACTGTGCTCAAAACAACGGTATGTCATTTGTCAAGAAAATCTCATTTTCAATTTAAAAAAAATAAAAGTGTAAAACTTACGTCACTACTTCACGTGAGAAAGCTCCTGGTCCTACTTCCCTTGCTGGTCAATCGAGCTTGTCCCGGCTGCGGGAATCCTCTCTCGCCGATGCTCGGCGTGTTTGCCGGTCTGTTTGTTGGCAGTGAAAACAAACTTTTTCTGGCCGGCCACGGAGCCTTAAAAACGGCCATCTTCTCCAACCTGCGCAGCGTCATCGGGAAACCCAGAGTTAAAACATTTCTAATCGTTGTAAAGGTACGTTAGTGCAGATTGAAATTGAGTATAGCAGAGTTCAGCAACCAGTGTTTTTAAAACTTTCTGTGCCAGCAATTTTAACTCGAAGAACTTGTGTTGTGTCCCTAGCTATTGAAGCATAACCAGTATAGCATATTCCATAGCACTTCCACAAAGAAAAAAAGTTGTGGGCCTTTTTGTTTTTCAACAAATATCAAATGGAATACATTTAGGAAAATGTGCTGTCAAAGACATCACTTTTGTTTATTTACAACAGGGACAATGCGCAGTGATCAACATGACAAAATCATGTAAACGGGCCAGAGTCTTTCTATCTGTAGTCCCTGATTTCCCCTTTTTGAGTTGAGTAGAGGACAGACAATGAAATATTTGTTGTATACATTTGTCTTTCAGAACGCCGTGCCTAATGTTTTCTGCTCTGCTCAATAAAAATCAATTCAAATTCAATTTGACAGTATCTGATCATATTTTTTGCTAATATTATATATATATATATATATATATATATTTCCTTTTCATATTTGAATGTATATGTTAATATACTTACATATTAATAGTTTAATCTAGTATTTTTTGGTTTCAATTTTTTAAATGTTAGGTTCCACAACTGTAAAGTCGCTATGCTCGGGTCAAGATTTACATTACCACCCCCATCTCATTCTGATTTTCGACGACATCAATCTGCGCATCATCCTGTGCCTATGCGGCTGACCCCGCCCTCTCACGGGCGTGTATGTCTATAGTTGACATTGCAATAAAAATGTTTTATATTTTTAACCACAGAGCAGAGCATAATATATATTACATCACGATTCAAGCCCATTTAAATGGTTACTTTAAAGCTGATAAACATTGATTATTCTCTCCTCCCCGCCGGCAAACTCCTAAACCATGACAAAGGATATTGGCACTTTTATGTGCACTATTTTTAGTGTGTAGGGCACTGTCCAAAGTTTTAGTGCACTGCAAGGGCCCGAATGATGCCATAAACAATAGTCGGAAACCCAGTACACAAATAATGGACACTACACACACTAAATGCCCGTCATGTTGACTACGTAGTGGAAATGGAATGATGTTGACATTGCGGGCGAGCGCAATACAGGTCATTTGCTGACATGTTGTAGGTCGTCTGTTCACTGCGCCATGCAATGTTGGTAGCGTAACATGCAGAAACCTCACAATGTAATTTCCGGTAAGACCAAATGGATGTGTTTGATTTGAATTGGCACTAAATTGTGAGACTCTTAAGTGCATTCAAATATAGTGCACTAAATGTCAGCGCACTGGATGCAGCGGCCTAACCGACTGCGCCAGCACCTGAGATCAGATTTTGATCAATGCCACTGCATTGGCATTAGAAAGTAAAACGGTATTCATACAACCCCTCGTACAAAACATGTACGTATGTGCTTGTCCCTCCAGGTGAAGATGAACAGTCTTCAGACTTGCACAGGAGCTGGGAGGCTGAAAGTGTGTCGGAGGCAGCTCAGAACTTCTGTGTGGCCATCAAAGTGGATGCCAAGAGGTATGGAGTGGTCCTGGATTAGTCAAACTCACACTTTATTTATTTGTATAGCACTTTTCATGCAGAGCAACACAAAGTGCTTTACAGAAGCAGAACATCAAACAGAACAACGTTACCCACAGCAACCCAAGCAAACTGGCACACACTCAATCCAGGCTAATCAATTATAAAATGAATTGGCTAATTTTATTTATAATTGCCAGGAAATGTAATCACTTATTGTTGACACCAACCCCTATTGGTCCACACAACTTTGATATTAATCAATCTTTTCCATAAATATAAATTATTAAATGGACCAAATTCATTAAAAAACATGGATGTGAAGAAAATCATCAAAATATTATGATATAACATAATTGTTATGTGTTTGTGTAAGAGTAAGTGACTTATCGCTTCTGAATTTGTTAGTTAAGAAGAAGCAGAAGTCGTTCAAGTATTTCACGTTGACAAGATTAACTCATCCAGTGCCAGCAAATTTGGCGTTTTGTCAACAAAACACACGGCAAGGGAAACTTCACTTGCTAACTAACTTGTTTCTACCGATTTCCATTCTTTAATTATAGCCTCCAGAACAGGGGTGGGTATCACTGAAACGTGTGTTTGGCACTGAATGAGTTAATCTCTGGGTGTTTTCCTGGGTAAACATGTCCAACCGATTAGTTGACTAATCGTTTCGATAATCGGCAATTCAATAAACTATTGAAATGTATGATTTATGAACAAAAACGTCAATAAATAAATAAGTGTTTAGAATAACAAAGGTTATTATGAATGTTTCCTAACATAAGTATGCAGAGCTGTATGTATAATTTTGTTCGAGAGGAAAGTGGTGCGACTTACCTGGTTTGCAACTGCGGTCGCGGTGTCTTCGACCCGAAGACATTGGCTTCTGTTATGCTTTGTTTGTACACCATAGGCAACTTTTCATCAATGTTTATCCCACACCACTGAACTCTCAGCAGCCAATCATGCGTGTGATTCACAAATCCACAGTCATTGGGTGTCTTTACATTATTGTCTTGATGTTTTGAAGGCAATGATGTGACACAACCAAATTCACGTTTTAGCTTAGTGGGGCAAATGATCATGATATATAACTTGGAAGCCAAAAAAACTATTGTTCACTGCCTAACCTACAATTGCTAAAGGCAGATCTGCACACTGGCATAACGCCACTTCCTAGCCCTGTAGAAGTCTGAAGTACATTTGTTAATGCTTTGAATTCCCTCACTCCCGTGCTTACTGGTTTGTAAGAACTTTGCAAGAATGCGATGACGTTTCCGTGTGCATGTGGAAACGTCAATGGAAATGATGGTGGTGCAATGTCCTTTCCCCAATTATACCCAATATAGCACTGACGTGGCGGATATCGTATCATCAAGGATGTGCCATCAGGTGCCTTCTGTCATGTGGTGACGGGTGCAGTGATGCAATACAAAGCAAGTTGCAGCAAAAGCAAAGCTCTAAGGTGGAGGCAGAGTTGCAATGAATGACACTGAAAAACGTTAACTTTGACATTACCTAATTTACACCAATGCCGCCAACTTGCAGGGTAAGCTAATGTCTGTCCATGTGGTGTCTTATGCCGTGACTGGTTCGCCGTTATTGTAAAGAATGTGGTAGAAGTGTTGTTGGGGGGGGAAAATGATTGTTGAAGAAGCATTTTTTTATTGGAAATGCATTATTTCTTAACTCCATGGCAAAAACATCTCTTTTGGAGTTCTCCGCTGGCTTATAGCGCTAGCACTAGATCATAGCTGTGTTGCATTGTAGCCTTGTCTAGTGCCATCAATTCTTAACCAGAGGTGTGAGGACTAGAGGTGGGAATCTTTGTCACCTCCCGATTCGATTACGATTCTGAGGGAACGATTCGATTACGAAATGATTATTGATGCATTTTTTAAAATGTATGTACATTCATGCACTCTTTCCACATTTTTTTGTCTTACCGAATGGGCAATCGTCACTTGCAGTTAAATGATCAATGAGAAACAAATAGTTTCTTAATTTCCATTAAATATTATTAAAATATAATGGACTAAACTATTATATTCAGGGTGGTTTCATGCTGAGTTTAACAACAGCAGTTTAAAGCAAATAAATTGTTAGACATTTTTGATTTAAGGTTTTTCTAAAAAGCAATTCAAAAGTATTATTATTGTTGAAAAAAATATCATTATATTAAAATCAGATTTCTATCTTTAACAAGTGTACAGATGTTCTGACAAATGTACACAAGTAGTATTACATTAGAGGAGCCGACCTCCAAGCTTCATTTGTGGCAAATGAAACTTAAAATGAAATTATGTAAGTCTTTTAAACAATATTTTGTATAGTGCAGTCATTATACAAAAAAGACAGCTGAAGCGTTACTGATATCGATATACAGCCGAAGCGAGCCCACAACAATCTACAGAGCGAACACCCACTTTCAACACCCAGTCTGAAAGTGTTGATTCATGCATTTTACACTAAACCTCTTTCCACCACCTGGATGCAGTAAGGCTCAAAGGTTTCCGGAAATGACATGAAGTTCCGGGGTGTTGGTCTACATATCAACTCTGATAAAGTATGTCTTGAAATGTATTGGATCTATTAATAGTTTGAGTGTGTTGTTTATTCTGCTTCCTTATAATTTCATTCTTTTTCATTTGCCTCATCAACATTGAGATAATCAGTATATTAATATTTTTTTTATATTAAGTTATTTTTTTCGGCACAGGCACCATTTTCTCATTTTCTTGACGGCGTTATCTCCTCTGTTTCTGTCTTCCCATTTGGCGAAAGCGGTGCATTTGGGTAGTTGGTTCCCTTGTATCAAGGGAGTCCCAAAGCTGGCTCGGTTTCCACAAGCAACAAAGCAACGCTCTGGTCCTTGCTGAAAGAGAATTGGGATGTTCCTCCCTAGAGATGGAAAGGAACATAATGACTAACAAAGAACATAAGAAACAATATGCATCTCAAACCTCGGGGTGTAAAAATTTGATTAATGCGTTATTTGATTATCATTCATTTTATTGGTTGGTTATTCATTAATCATTAGCTTTTCAGGACTTTTAATTTACATGACCAAAATATGAATACAACTGACAAGACTGAAAACTAACCGCTCACACGTTTATTTGGCTATCGTGGGCTGGCTTTAGCGTGGTTGTTCCAACGACCAGAGAGTTGAAGACCAAAAGGTTGATGGTTTGAACTAGAGCCCTGCACGGGACTGATTTTCCCGTCCCACGCCCGCCCGCTCCCGCAGTGTTCAGTCCCGCGCCCGCCTGCGTCCCGCAAAAACCGCAAGTGCCCGCAGGATTCTGAGTTCCAAGGCGGAACGGGGTCGGCTTTGGGCAATAGGCGAACGTCGGGTGTCGGAACTTCCGTTAATACACCACTCTTTAGACCAGCATTTACTTCTGAAGTATGGTATATTTTTCCACTAGATGAGCTCTGCTGAGTCTCCTGAGTCATGATCGGGAGAGCAGAGCTGAACACCGAAGAGCAGAACGGAATCTGATTTTTTTTTTTTTTTGATTGTACACAACCGCAATTTAAAATGTAAACGAGCAGCGCGACCAGGAATGGTAGGCGTTAGATCGGAATCGGATACAAACGCTATAAGTATCCGATCCAAATAGGTCGAAGAGAAGCCGCATGCCGGCGGAGACTTGCGGAGCTAAAATAGTTATATATATAACTTTTAACTGTTATATATATATATATAACTTTTTTAAATTTTAAATGTTGTTAGTTTGCGGGACTGCGGCTTAATTCCGCTCCCGCCCGCACCCGCAGTGTGCTCGCTGCTTGTCCCGCGGGTAATTTCCCATTTTGGATTATTAGATCAAAATAAATTATAAACCTATAGATCAGAAGGAATCATTTATTTTTTGCATGCCAAATTCAGTATTGTACCTTTCTGTGTATTGTTTTCTTAACAAATTAATCAACTTATATCAGCCGGGTAATTGATTATCGCGCGATTTAATCGTTACATCTCTACCCAGGCCTTATTCTACTTTAATGACATTGACAATGTTTAATAATGACAACAATATATCACAATTGCAGCTTTTATTTTATTTTTTTAATTATTTTTTGTTGTTGTCCTTTTTCGGTGCAAGTGCCATTTTCCCATTTCATTAACAGTCAGTTTGAAGGGTGATGGCAGAGCGGGGTAGCATACCTGCTGCATACTTATGTTGGTGACGGGAAGCGATCTAACGATGGCTGTGACACTAAGTCACATTCTGTATGAGGCTGGAAAGCTGCTGGATGCAGCGGTCTAACCGAATGCTCCAAGGAGCCAGCATTGTTGATCATGCATGTATTGTTTTTGTTTTCCAGTGAGACCTGTGTGCAGTTCTCCAGGATCTGTATCCTTTCTTTGTCTGCCTGTCAAATTGTCACAATGTTTGGCCAAAATCCCAAGTGGTATTTTCACATTCTGGTATTTTCTAACCTCTTGTGTTCGACAATAGATTCACTTGACTACTAACCAAAATGTTTTTATCCATTCTTTGAAAATGCAGAAATCTTCAACGTATATCAGGGCAAAGTCTAGGCAAAGCTTTATATGTATTGGTGTGTGTTTGTCTCTGTGTCTGTGTGCAGTACAACATTTAAAGAATATTTTGAAATAAATCTAAAATGATATTATGCAAGAACCATGAGAAAGTATTGATAACAAACCTAGTCTGATCTGTTTGTTTTGTGTGCCTTAACATTGGGCCAGACCCTGTGGTGTGTGTACCATCTAGCTTTTTTATCGGTGCGAAAGGGATCCCTTTGGAAGTGATTGCCGGCAGTGTGCCTCCTGAGGATCTTCTGAATCGGATCAACAAAGTCCAAAAGGTGTGTGTCTTTTGCTGGTGGAAAACATGCCTTTCTTTGAAATAGGAATGAATAAAAAGTGAAGTGGATCATAAAAAAAGTCATTTTTTCAATTCTCTTTTTTACAGAAACCCTGCCATGGGTATCTAAAATGCAACTTAAGTCAGTGGTGTTGACTAGAATTTCAACATTTGAATCAAGTTATTTTTTCCGGCCTCAGCGCAGTTTTTCCATTTTTATTGGATAGGATTAGTCAGAAACTGCGTTGAAGAGATCGGGGGTAGACATTGCAGGCAAGTCGACGAGCGTAGTCGAACTCGCAACACTGCGGACCGCTGTGGTAGACGCAGCGCCACTAACATGAATGGGGTCACGTTAGGTGCGGTATCCATAACCACTCGGCCAACTCGGACCCTTGATTATTATTTCTTAAGTAAATACTTTCAGATTCTTAACTATTCTCTCTGTGTGACCCACTACACGGATACAAATACATATGAGGCTGTTGTGTTCATGGGACAGTATTATTTTATAGAGAAAATTCAGCTATAGGCTAAAAAAAACAAGTTGAATCGTGACCTCGTAATCAAATTGATTCAGGAAAATAGGATCTAGAATGTCATGGGAACTATATAATGTCCCCCCCCTCCCCACTGTGACAGATGCATGCTGAGGAGCTGCGCACTAGTACAGAGACGCTCCAATCAGGTTCTACAACTTCCACCGCCTGCTCTGTCCCACAACCGGCGTCGGAGCCACTGGCTGCAGCTGCAGGTCAGTATAGTAACTTAACAATTAACCACACCACAACAATTCACACTGTAAAAGGCTGTTTTCTGATTTTAGCTGAGTCAATACATAGAAAATGGCATTAACGTTTCAAAGGGAACCGCTGACGAAAACACATTTGGACCACAAGAAATGAACTATTCCGCCAAAACGGTTTTCTTGAAGCGAAATTTGAATGCTCTATTATGCACATTTCTATACCTCACTGACTGCTGTTTATTTACATATAGTCTAATAAGGCACCCATATACTGTATAAAAGGCTTTAACTCTCAGGGACGGGAGGGATTGTGCTCGGAGGAAGAACCAAATAGAGAAGCGAAGATTGGGAATAACAGATGGTGTCAGCAGTGTGCGGTAACAATTGCTACATTTCTACATTTACATTTTTGGTGAACATATTAATTATATATTTTTATTTGGAAGCCATTGAGCTAATCATTTGTGGGAACCTTTAAGAAAAAGAAGTATACAGAAATGATTATGTGTGCTAACCAGTGGTGGAAAGTAACAAATTACATTTACTCACATTAGTATCATAATTACTTTTCATGAGTAATTTGTAATTAGTAGTTTTTGAAATGTGTTTTAACTTTTACTCAAGTATATTTTTACCTTGGTACTTTTAACATGTTACATTTGAGTCCCCTCATATTACTGATTACAAAACAAGTGAAAACAAGAGGTATTATGAACGGCCCATGATTTGGCATTTTCTCCCATGATTACACTCCACTTTTCACGAAGTGTAATCATCTAGTTTTCTTGGTGGTGATTATTTACAAAAAAATATTTACAAAAATATTATTTTAACAACCATGTTTTCTTTTCCAGGATACTCATCAGCCACATAATCTCCAAAACAAAACATTGTATTCCTTGAGAGGGTTGCGTTATTAGACAGTGCTTTTTTCAGATAAGTTGATTGTAGAAGAAGCTTCTAATCTGAAGTGTTCCCTAAGGTCAAGATAACCTTGAGCAAGGCACTGAAATCCCAAATTGCCTTCAGTGTGTGAACAATGAAAATAGCTGCCCACAAATGAAAATTAATAACACAGATGGGCTGCTATTAAGTTACTATGGATACGTCTAAGGTTAATAATTCATCTTCTGAATGCCAACGATTTGCCCAGAATGATACTAAAGCATGCTTAATTGCTTATTACCAAAAATGTCATGAACTTTTTTGAATACTTCTTAAGACAAGCCACCCTAGGAAGTAGAGACCATCCTATAAGATTTGATGAATTCATATTCTAACGATTTTGTTTGGACGTTCAAACGTCACATTTAGTGGTATGAAAATATTTGCTGCAGAAATGTTGTAAGCATGCCCAACAATCGAACGACAAACAACACAAAAAACAAGGAGTTTGATATTCCGTGGTGGACGAATCACAACCCTTGCAGTCTGCCTGAAAAATTCTGATAGGTACATGAAGAACGAATGATGCCAATGGCAGAACCAGTTCAGAGCAATGGAAAAAAATGGAAACACAGTAAATCTGCTGTAAAAATCTATGTTTGTAACCAATGGCTTTGCACAGTTTTCCTAAGTGGGTAAAGAGTCCTAAACATTCTTGGGTTTGACAACCAGCATAATGTAAGACAAACATTAACACATATTAACGATGTGCAGAGTCTGTTCCTGGAGCAGACTGCTCTGAAGGAGCCAGCTCATCAAATGGCACTGAGCTCACAGAAGATCACGAGGCCAAGGTGGCGAGGTAAGCAGGCCTGGGCAATGTACATTGTGATTAAATTATTTCAGTATATTTGTGGAAGTCATAGACTGAAACCTACACACTGGGAATTTTGACACACGGGATGATAAACTGAGCCCCCCTCCTGTCCCACTCCTATTGTTTTTTTCCTTTTTTTTTAATAAGAGAGAAATGGGTGAGTGTTATCCATCCCTTCTGATGTGTTTCTGTATCGTTGATTGACTTTTGCTGGGGACAAGTGATCCCCTAATAAAAAATCCTTGTTACCTAAATTATTACATCAGATAGTTATCACAAAAACCCACAAAATGATATAAATAAAAGGAAAATGCCACTAAACTGAAATATGTTCTTTGCTTGTAACAAGCGACATACCGGATTTAAAAAATGTTGAACAGATCAGTTGCTTCTGTCTTTTACCCCTGTTTGGATTAATTTTTGGTGCAGTTTCCCTTCAAATCTATGCAAAAACACTATCCAGTCATTTCAATAAAATGAAAGCAAATGTACTTCCCTAAACAATCACATCTAGAAAGAGGCTTCTAATGACATTATTTTGGGACTGTTGTGCATCCTCTGTTCACTGATATCAGCTATCATAGTCGAATGTAACTGCGCTTGTCTGTAATCTGCAGTGCAATTTATGTTGCTGGAAAGATCTTTCAACATCTGCATGCACGTGTTGATAATATGTTAGCAGAGGTTAGCACTGGCAGCTTTTTAGTATATACTGTCCTAGGGATGCACCAATACCGTTTTTTGGAAAACCGGTACGAGTACAATAATTTCAATACTCGCCGATACCGAGCCGATTTCTCCTCCCCCACCCC
>OMKY01255961.1:7805-18806 GCA_900302395.1 Bregmaceros cantori
AGGATTCTTCATAAAAGTAGTAGATTACAGTGACACATAGGGATTCATCGATAATCGATCAGCCCAACCGATAATGAGGGACGAGCGATCACGTTCGAGTCCGCTGCCAAAATGCATCGCAACCAATGCGATGCGTCCTTGGGAGGAGCTCATTATACATAGTAGGAGCGGCCTCCCCCACTCGCATGCCGACTGGCGCGGCTGCGCGCACCTGCATAAGTATGCGCGCAATCACGCAGGCGCATCTGAGCATTCGTCGACACGACCGAGGTTGACAGTTGCATCAAATGTGCACTGTTGATACACACCTCAAATTAAACGATCGAACAAAAAGTAGATAGATGGTAGAAATGGTCTGTTGAAGTTCACCTCGCAAATCCCGCCGCACACACATACATACACACACAAATCACACACACACACATCAACACACACACACACACACACACACACATCAACACACACACACACACATCAACACACACAGCGAAGAAGCCCGCGTTGATGAACACACACGTGTGCATGATCTGCTGCTGGACACGGCCGTGAACCACGGTCTACTGGATTCTCTACGCGCGCGTGTACGCGTGCACGACCGTGTCCAGCAGCAGATCATGCACACGTGTGTGTTTATCAACGCGGGCTGCTTCGCTGTGTGTGTTTATGTGTGTGCGGTTTTCTGTGTGTGTGTGCACGCTCACACACGGCGATTCCCGTGTGTCACAAGCTCCGCCAGGAGGCGGAAACGTAGCAGCGCGCTCCACCAGAAATGGCAGCAGGCTTCCTCGCCTGTTTGAAATTGAAATTTTGTATTAGAATGTGATACGTATTGTAATGAACGGTGCCGCCGCGGCTGAGGTGCCGCGGGGCATGCTGGGATTGAAACCATAAGTGACTGAGCTGTCGCTTGCGGAGGGGTATAAGTACGATCTGTATGGTGCTTTGCAAGTAGCCAGGTTGGCCTCTTGTTGAACGGCATCCAGACGTGCCTTCCCCGGCTACACTTGCCTGCTCCTCCGAGTGGAGGCGCCCCAACCATTACAGTGTGTAAACGCTGCACCAATTAAGAATTTCTTCCTTCCGGTCCATACTAGGTCTTTAATATCCCAATACCAACCTGAACATTACAGAATGGAAATGCATACTAGAAGAACATTATCACCAATGATAACTGATTGAGGAAAAAAATGGCCATTCAGGTTAAAAGGTTACTAGCAGCCCTAACAAAGTAAAAAACAAAAGGAAGAAAGAAAAAAGTTGATTTATCGACCGATTGAATTCATTATAATTGTATAGGGCTTTGAACCGATATTTTTTAAAATTATTTTTAAATCACTGTTCCTGTTCCAGAACATAAAAAACAATAATGTTTCCGGCATCATTTCTGTTCCCTGGAAAATACAAAAAGTTCCAAGTTTTCATTTTCGTTCCTTGAACCGGTTCAAAGCCCTGTAATTGTATTATGAATTAATTAAATTTCCCTAGTTGCAATATCATAAAGACGTGAAACGTTTACCTGTAATAGTATTGATTACATTTTGTGTGTGTGTATTTGTTTTGTAATTTGGTCTTTTAATTACCAGTAGGATGGGAAGATAAGATGCAACCACACCGTGTCTATGAAGCTGTTTAAATACTCTGCTTATATAATCTCTGTCCGTCCTTGGCGGACAGTGAGCTGAATGAGAGTCTGCTTCTATAGGAGAAGGCTTTGTTAATGTGTCTGTGCGTGTGGGAGAGGAGGGTGTTCCCCTTGGGTGCTCTGGTGTGCCGCACACCCCCAAGGCCACCTCCCTACGTCCGCAACAAAGACAGCGTTGGACATGTCTGCTCTGAGAGATGTCCTACACAGCTTGACACAGGCACTGGAGATAGAAGATTTTCATCTCATTTTTTAAAATGTTTTTTTCCAGCCCATTCAGGCTGTTTTTTTTTCTATCTTTATTAGCATTAGCGGAAACAGGTGAAGATGGGGGGCAGACATGCGGGAAATACGTCAGTGGCGAGATTCGAACCACCGACTCACCGCGCCATTAAGGGATATGCATGCTTTCCAGCGCTCTTCCTAACCAACTGAGCTACTGGACAGCACAGATTTTCATCTTTTAAAACTGTTTTCTGACTTAGAGGTAGAGCTAGGCGATATGACTGGGGAAAAACACACACACACAGTTGTTCAATGTCGAATGATGTATTTGTGCTGAACAAAATGATATGTTTTATAGGACGTCAACCGTGAAGATAACCGGACGTTATCATCAGCCTATTTGTACAACTTGTCACGATGCAAAACCACCAAATTTCCATAACTTTTATTTAAAGTCTCATTCTTCCCATTAAAAGGGCTTCAATTCTATGCAACAATGGTGCTTTCTCGTTTGTAACAAGCAACATCTGAAACAACAACACACAAATAGTGGTAAACAGCAGCAGCTAACTTAAACTACAACACATTTATAGTGCATCTGTTGAGGTAAAGAACAGTATCTCAGTTAGCCTCAACCCTCAACAACACATTTCTAGTGCTTCTGGTGAGGTAAAGAGCAGCATCTCAGATAGATAAAACACATTTTTATTATTGGCCCGTGGGCCGCCGGTTGTGTACCCTGGTCTATGTACTGGGACAGTATGTACAGTACTATGAGCATGGACAGTCTATGTACCAGTACAGTGTATGTGCAAATGAACACAGGAGGCCACATGGGATCATGCATGTTTTGCTGACTGTTGGTTGCAAGGCTGTTGATTCACTGTGTGTGAGAATGAACCACAACAATGAATCATTTCTTCCTGCATTCCGAGCTGACAACTGTGTGTTAGAGCTTGGCTAGGGCCTCATTTTGCACAGGGCTTGTCCATTTTCCTGGACGCATCAACTCATGGACCTTCTACCACACAGTGAGTCATTCAGGCTTACGCAGTTAGGGGCACCTGAAACTTTACACCCACACGCCTTCAGAGCGGTGCAGCCAGAGGAGTAATGAATAATAATAGCAGCAATAATACCGGCAGAACAATAATACCAGCTATGAAGAGAATCACAAAGAAATACAGAAAGCAACCGACCCTGTCAACAGCGGTGCGAGGGTCCCGCTGTAGCAGAGCGTTGCCACTTGCCGGGCACCGCACTTTGCTGTGCGAACCTAATGAATGTCAGTGAAACTATGGTAAAAGCAAACTATGGGAATGTATCTTACATTAACTTCGACTGTTCAACACTACATTTCACTTTTCCCCATTAGGCAACTGACTGTGCCACTTTAGGAAGCTGCAAAAAAGGGCCGGGATTAGGGCAGTCCACCCTGCATATCGTTATCGTGATATTAAGCAGAGATGGGCAGTAACGCATTACATTTACTCTGTTACAATTTTTTGGTGTACTTTTTTAATTTTGGAGTACATTTTTCACAAGTTACTTTCTACTTTTACTCGAGTACATTTGAGCTGAAAAAAAAGACTTTTTACGGAAATGTCAGTAAAAAGTACTCATTACATTAACTTGGCCTTTAGTGTTGACGTCATATCTACCTCTCTGTCGGACGCTCTCTACTGTGTGTGTGTGTCTCTCTCTCTCTGTGTCTCTCTCTCTCTTTGTCGGTCTCTATCTCTCTCTCTCTCTCTGACATACATTTGTCCTAATTTATTTATTTTTTACTGAAAGATACTCCGTACGTAACTTTGTTGTGTAGTACTTTTTTACTTTTACTTGAGTAACTATTTGGATGGCTACTTTTTACTTTTACTTGAGTAATATTTTGCAGAGGTAACAATACTTTTACTTAAGTAATTTTTATGGATACTCTGCCCATATCTGAAAATAACTAACCAATAATGAATAATTCATTATTAAACCAATAATTACTTACTTAAACCTTGTGCGTGTCAGGGTGCATAGAGTCAATCAGATTCACCAGTCTCCTCCATCTTGGTCTGTTATGGGCAGAGATGGCAAAAGTACCGAGATTTCTTATAATACATTTATAAAAAAACAACTTAGTTAAGTTAGTAACTAAGTACTAAAATGTACTCAAAAGTATTTTTGAAAGAATAAAGTAGAAAGTACAAAACCTTTGCTTTAACACTTTACAGGATATTTTTTTTTGAGCGGCACACCCAGAGACTAAATGAAAACAACTTGTGTACTTGAAAAGTAAGGAGTAGAAGTACTGATATTTTTGTTAAGAATCTACTGAGTAGAAGTAAAAAAAGTACTTCTAAAAGTACAGATACTTGAAAATTCTACTTAAGTACATTACTTAAGTATTTGTACTTTGTTGCTTGCCATCTATGGTTATGGGCTATGTTTTTGTGACCTGTGCCAGGGTGATGTCAGAGTCCCTCAGGTCTTGGGCGTGCAGGGGGCCATCGCGTGCGGGGGGCTCCTCTCAGTCCTGAACCGGTTCGGAACACAACTATTTTGTTCGTTCTTCAAGTTCCTCATATTGTGCAATGTTAAGTTTAGATATAGTTTATACAAAATATATTTGGTGAAACTTCAGTGTGACTGCATTAACGTCATTACATTCACTTCCTCGTCTGTCCACAAGATGGAGCCCCAGATGCATGGGGCTTGATGGCTGACAGTGAAAGTTGGATGGAAGCACAACGGAAATAGCCTCCCAGACATAGGATATGTTAAAATATATAGGGAACAAAAAAAAACGTTTTTATCCGGTTTGGTGGATTTCATAATGTTCTGTTTCTGTTCCGGAACATTTGAATACATCTTTTTTCGTTTCCGTTTCCGCTCCTCGTAAAATTCCATTAATTTCCGTTCGTTTCCGGTTTTCGTTTCCGTTCCTTGAACCGGTTCGGAGCCCTGCCTGAGACTCTATGGACGCATCCAGCTATCCCAAATATGTCTGACAATACTCTGTCTTGAAAAATGTACAGTACTCAAGTATTTGTACTTCGCTACTTGCCTTGTCTGATTAACATTGTAAAATTGTTGCATGCATTATGGCCATGGTTCGGAAATGTCTTTTTTTTTGCACGTGCTGTTTCTCATTCGTTATTGAGAGAGATTGTGACAGGATTCAATCGGAAATTGGGATGAACAGTCCCAACCACTCTGCTACCGCGCCGCCCGGAAGGTTACTTTTTAAACATAATCAGTTACAGTTACAAGTTACTCATTAAAAAATTGTCTTAAGTAACATAATGCAACTTCGTAATGAAATGATTACATTCCTTTGCTTTTAGATTACTTTTAAATACAATCTTAATACAACAGTGCATGAATAAATGTCACTAGTGTATCACATGACAGTGTGGTCCCTAATGAAAGAGGTTTTGCTGCATGTATATTTACAAGTTACAGCACCGGCCTCGGAACGTGTGTCAAAGTGGATGCAATCCTCTATCCCAGGCTAATGTAACTGTAATCTAGATTACATGTTAAATGTAATATAATGTTTATGAGAATATTTCTCACGTTGTCCTGACGCCTGCATCACCGCCTATACAACCCATACGGGGATCACGGGACTCCAATGTTACCGATAACATGAGGAAGGCGGAGCGGGCGGTGTTAGATTTCACCTCCAGAAAGAGGCTTTGGGCACCAGGTGGGGTCTGCAGGTGGGGGCGGTGCAAGAGGAGGAGGAGGCTGTGGAGAACGAGAGATCAACGATTCCAGGAACCCAATCTGCATGACTGCAAGTTGGTTAAAACCTCTCCACCCGCAGCGCGCCGCACGCCAGACGCTCTCCGACGCACAGCGCGGGCCAATAAGGAACCGGAGACTGCGGACTCTTACCATCCAACACCGGACATCGTCCTCGTCTTTTTCCCTTCATTGTCGGAGCGTCTTTTTTTTTAAAAGAATAACACATACGTGGTTGTTGAATTTGCCTATAAAATTTAAAATCTGAAATCAAACAAAAGACAATTTAAGAAATTTAATTAATTTAAAATCTACATTTCTGCTAAAAAGATCTTGATAAATCGATGCTTTTGGATGTCCAGTCAATTCGCTTTCCGTGAAGTCGGAAGGGACACGGTCGGAAAGTAGAGAACCTGCGTCTTTTTTGGGTGATAATTTAAGAGATTTTGGTCAAATATTATTAATTTGTCATGAATCTTTTGTCAACCAATCGACCAGTATATGCATGCTTTTGAATGTCCAATCCGAACTGGTTTTGCGTGAAGTCGGAAGGGACAACCCTACGTGGACGTAGCGGGTGGAGAGAGTGACAGAAACGGTCGGAAACACAGAGAGGCAGCGCCTACCTGGAGGATGTTCATGCTTTACAAAGATGGACCGCAGGCGCCTGGCGCGCCCGGCCAGCACGTGGTACCGGAGCAGACGCCCAAACAGGTAACGGTCTGTGTGTGTGTATGTATGTGCGTGTGTGCACTCACACACACAAACGCGCACAAGCTCATTCGGTGTGTGCGTGTGTGTATGAAATTACTCTGGCTATTTCTTTATAACCACAGATGTTAAAACCAGATGTTTTACCAGATGCTAAAACTATGCCATATAGCCCCAAATAAATTGTCAATTTCAAATTGCAAACGATTGCTCAAAATGACAGCAAACCACCCTTGAAAATTGTGTATTTCATGCTGTTTGAATGTTATTAAACTCGCGGGTTTACTTCGTTCAACCAAATGTGATGGTGGGTAATTGAGGCCAGTCACCTACTGGTTCATAGTAAGATTACTAAAAAAAAAGTACATATATCATACTTGAGTAAGAGTAAAATACCCTTGCAAAAAAACAACGAGTAAGACTGCAACGTACTGATCCAAAAATCTACTACGGTAAAGTAAAAGGTGGAGGCCGATGAATGTACTCAAAAAGTATTTCTGAAGTAAAAAGTACAGGCTCTAAAATGTACTCAAAATTATTTTTGAAAGTATAAAGAACAAAGTACAAAAATGCATTTAAACATCTGAAGCATTCACAAATCATGCTCATAGGCCCAACCCAAAATAGCACAAGGAACAACAAGTATAATTATCTGTATGCCATATTTGTATAGACTACACACTCATAGTACACTCATGCTTAACAAGTGCTCTAAGGACCCCTATAGGGTTCTGTGGGGGCACCCCAGGGGGTCCGCAGAGGAATTACAGTTTTAAACTGGTGGTCCGCAAAAGGTCTAAATGTATTGAGTGTTGACCATAGACTGTATACAAAATAGACGCAGCGTGCATGACGTCATCCCGTTGCTTTCATCTTTAAATAGGTTAATACAGGCTTCTAAGATTGGAATATTTGTAGTGCAATTCCCATCGGCCTCGGATTTAGGAGACTAGGCTCCCCCCATACCAGCCCGGAAGTAGACACGGACATCAAAAGGAACGCGGCGTCTATTTTTATATACAGTCTATGGTGTTGACATATGCATTTATCAGGACACAGCCTTCCACCTTCTGGGTGCAGTAAGGGGCTTTTTTTTAAGACTGGCAGAGTTTCATTGTTAACTAGCACCAGGAGACACATTTTACCAGCAGTTTAAAGTGATACTCAGAGATGGCAAGTAACGAAGTACAAATACTCAAGTACTGTACTTAAGTAAAATGTTCAAGTATCTGTACTTTTTAGAAGTACTTCTTTTTGTGATTACATTTTACTTGTAGTGAGTACATTTTTAACAAAAACATCTGTACTTCTACTCCTTACTTTTACCAAAACAGGCTCGTTACTTTTTTTTGTTGCATTGACAGGGTAGGATAACGTCTATAATATTAGTCAGTAGGGGGCGCTGATGTACTGAGTACAGTCCCAGTTAATAAGTGGATTTCATTTAGTCCCGAGATATAAGATACATTAGGCTAGTTGTTAATTTATTCGAGCAATAAGATTGACAAACTAACATTGAAAAAATGCATTTTACATACAATTTTATTTGCAGTACTTTGTACTTTCAAAAATACTTTTGAGTACATTTTAGAGCATGTACTTTTTACTTTCAAAAATACTTTTTGAGTACATTTCTGAGCCTGTACTTTTTACTTTACTTGAGTAGCTATTTGGATCAGTACTTTGTAGTCTTACTCGAGTTGTTTTTTTACAAATGTATTTTACTCTTACTCGAGTAAGAAATCCTGGTACTTTGGCCATCTCTGGTGATACTACACAGTTTCCCAGAGTATTCCAAACATTACTGCCATATTATCGAAGGGGTCCACGAGTTACTATAAGCCGGGAAAAGGGTTAAACCCCCTTGTCAATGGATTTCACCCATTATCTAGCACAAGCAAGACATCTTCCTGACTACACTAAAAAATATTGTGTTGGTGAACATAAATAGATGGAATAGATGAACTTTTTGGTGCGTTCATTAAGGCTGCAGCTATCGGATATTTTAGTAACCGAATATTATCCCCACATTTCCATACATTTATTGAGTAATCAAATGGAACATGTTTTTGCTAAGATAACAAGAAATTATGTGTATTAGAAGAAAGTAGAGCTGATGATAGTCGATCATTAAATAAACGCCAACTAATTTGATAATCGATTATTCCGCAGTGATTAATGTTTCCTGTGTTTGGCCCATTTTTCACTCAAACATGTTCCCAATGCCAGTCTCCATTCCCAGTGTCATGGCCCTAACACAATAAAGACAATAAAAACACGTAAGCGTGCGTGAAAACTCAATGGCTGTGTCCGAAATCGCTCCCTATCCCCTATATAGTGCACTATATGGGGTGTCCAAATTCTCCATGTACCCTAGATAGTGTACTGAAAGTATCCCACAATGCACCACGAAATGTAGTGAGCATCAGATGTACCCTAGACGGAGCAATATAACCCACAATGCATTGCAAGACGTTTTAAAAATGACCTAAACTTTAATAAAAATGCCGTGGCGGGAGTAAATAGCGACCGACTGCAGCAAATAGTTATAAATGTAAGTACTTCTGACTTTTTGTGATGATTGTTGAATTTTATAATTATATTTTTTATAATTATAATTTATCATAATTTTGACGGCCGTTGCTGTTGAGTGCACTGTAAGTGAGTGCACTATATGGGGGGTAGGGAGTAGGGGATAGGGAGCAATTTCGGACACAGCCAATGTTAGAATTCCATGCTAATAAAAAAAAAATGGAAATGTTAGCAATTAGTGGAGATAGCGAAACAGAAAAAAAATGCACTATTAATATTGCAACCCATTAATAATAATTCACACTAATAATCAGTCCGATTTTTAATTGAAAAATGAATTTGGAATGAGTAAATGATTAATGGATTAATTGTCAGTTAAAATGGGCGATTAATCGATGATCAAAATAATCGTTAGTTGCAGCCCTAGAAAAAGGGCATTTGACGTAATAATTAATAACCAATTTTGTTGAAATTTCTTCGTAGTCAAGATTTAGATGGAATATAAAAAATAAAAATATAAGAAAGGCGTAAGAATTGTTTGCACTTGATAATGTAATTTTGTATGCAAATATATTTGTGAAATTCAGTTGCTAACAGAAGCAGTACCTGCTGTAGTAATATTTATGGTTTAGTATTTTTTGTAGTCGATTAATCACGTTAATCAAGTAATTGTTTCGGCTCTAGTGTTCTTAATTTGATCTCGTAAAAACAAAGTTGTTTATGAGGAATGTTGAACCCTCAAATTCCTGCATGTGTTGAAATAATTCCATCCACTTTGACCTCAAGAGGCAAATATAGGAAATTCTAGGTTTTTGAATTTACTTCAACGAACTTGGTCTTGGTGCATAATGCTTGATACAATGTGTTAAGTACATTTAATGCTATTGGTTTGACAAGGAGTAATGGAAACTGTCAGTTGAAAAGAATCTGATTCGTGCTGGCTCTTTAAGATAATTATATAATTTGCTGGAGCTATTTCGCTCAGGTTTAAGAATTATATATAACATTTTTATTTTTTTCAATTCTTTTTTTTCCTGGTGGTCAGTCTATTGATTATATAATTAATTCATGAAATGTAATATTAGCAATGTGATTAAATAAAATAATGTTTTGTGTGACACTATGCCTGTTGGTCCTGGCAACTTTTTTTCATAATTGAGGAATTTAAAGAAAAACATCAAACTCGTTTCTGTCAGAGTAAGTAACTTAATTCTTGCGCATGTGTTGGTAAAGAAGAACCAATTTTGCCTATTTTTTCCAGTTAACCTCCGTTACTCTCACCTGACTTACGTTATGGCGCCATCTGCTGTCCTGGCCGCGAAGTACTCGGTTAGGCTTCATAGGCCACCGCCCTCTGGCGGCCAGAGTGTACGCTGCAATACATTTTCGGTTGCTACTTAAGAGTACAGGAAAGAACTGTAAGGAATTCTATACCAATTTCTAATATATTCTCTAGATTAAATAAACGGAGACTAATAATATTTAGGCACATTTTACTAATCCGAGTAATCTGTAATTCATACAATTTTTACTTGACCAACATTGTACATCACCCACACATAGACACACACGTTAAACAAGAGTATAACCCAGTACACCATGGGTGTAAGCTACAACTATAACACAAAAAGCATGTGAGCCTTGCCTTTAGGCTAAATAGGCCTGAGAAGCCAAGAGCGTAATAGATACCCTTGTAGCAAAACAAGTTCACACAGACTTGTAAATATTTAAACATTGTTACCCAACAGCCAGTCATCTCCTGTGTGCTTGCAAATTGAACACAAAAATGCCAATCTTGGAGCCTTGAAGGTAATAAATCAGGCTTGTTGATAATAACTCCATTTGGACAAGTGGCTAGTAAAAATACTATTTAATTATTTGTAAAACAATAAATAAATATTGTGACACTGTAAGATAAATCCGCTGTACACTCATTTGGTAAGATGAGACTAGCAGGCTATCTCTCTCCCTCTTCTCTCTCTTTTCTTCCTTCTTTCAATCTCTCCCTCTCTCTCGCTCCCCCTGACTCTCTCCTTATCTCTCTCCCCCTCTCTCTCTTCACCCCTCCCTCGTTCATCCTTTCTTCCCCATCTCCATCTTTTCGCCTTCATCCCTCTCTCCTTCCAGCTGCCCTTCCAGCATTTCCAATTCCA